>JACVVK020000756.1:0-2500 GCA_018292915.2 Batillaria attramentaria
TGTTTTTGTCTTTCTCGTATTTGTCTTTCTGATATGCCAACTATTTCGCCCGCCTTGCAGTCAGCATCTCGATTCTGTCTGTATTTTCTCTGTTTGGCCGCAGCAGACAGCGCCATTTCTCCTGAAGTGAAAAAAAAATTCTTTTCTATAGCTTCAATAGATTTAGTTGAGTCAGTACAGACCCCTCTGTTGAGAGTACAAAAATACCAAGTAGACTTGACTCTTGAAAATGTATTTCATGTGTGAAGATTGTCACTTTCTGAAGTTTGAAAATGGTTCACTTGCACCCACAATAAATCAAACTCTACAAAGACAAATACATGTATTATTGGTTTGAATACATGAATACATTACTTATCTAGATCTAATACAGCTACCATTTTCTTCTACTGAAGAGAAAGCACAATCTGAAGAAAAACAATCAGTCGTGTTACTTGATCCATCAGTCGTGTTACCATTTTGTTGGTAACACCACTGATAGTAACACGACTGAGAAAAATCGCAAAAAAAAATTATGGCTCCTCCTCAGAAAACACTCAGATCTAGATCGTACCATCATTGAGAAATAGCCCTAAAGGACATACTCCTCAACGTAGTTTTTGCTACTATTCTTTCTATTTCAGCCTCGAAGATCAGGTAACACCATGTAAGCACCAAAAAAACTTACCCTTACCTTGAACAAGTTCAGAAGTTCCAAAACCGTGAGGTGAGCTCACACGCACGTTCGCTTCCAACGGACATTCTCGGGCAAAGGGACGCAACTTTTACCATGAAGGTCGTCAGTTACTGGCGGGAGCAACTATTAGTTGTGTGTAGGAAACTGTTCGGGTAACACGACTGAGAAAAAAGTTACGGACATCCATTTTTGTGCAAAATAGTGTAAATCATTGCAACACGGGTATTGAAAACGCCTACATGAAACTAAAACTTTAAAGGTTAGATATGTAGGGATATGTTTTCAATTTTTTTCATTTTTTTAGAATTTTTCCCTTTCTTTGGCAAGTTGTTGAAATATTGCCTGTTTCCGCGAAGACACGTGTTTTTGGCACCCCCCGCTCTATAAATCGCTGAGTATTGCAAAAACGTGAAACAAAATCACCTGTTTTGTTTTTTCCTCATATCATACACATATTCTAGAATATACGTGTGGAGTTTTGTGCAAATAGAATGCATACTTCTGGTGCTACAAAATTCTAAACATCAAAGACAGATTATCTCCAATTTTTTGAAAAATACGCATATAAGCCAATAACAGCCCATTGCATCTATTGAACTTTTGACTGGGCACATCATTTGCACACCTACATGAGCGTGAAGAGTCATAAATTCTGACCTATTATTGGAGCGACTGACACGATAACTATTTTACTCCTCCTCCTTCCCCCCCTCCCCTCCCTCAAACAACCCCAAAGTAAAAGCCAAAAACAGCATGCTGCATCTAGTGAACTATTGACTGGACACATCATTCGCACACCTACATGAGCTTGAAGAGTCGTTAATTCTGGCCTGTGATTGGAGCGACTGATACGATAACAATTATTATCCTATTTACCCCCCCCCCCCCACCCTCGCAAACAACCCAGAAGTACATAAGCCAGAACAGCATGCTGCATCTATTGAACTTGTTACTGGCCACATCATTCACTCGCCTACAGGGTATAAAACAGTCATTTGAACAGTCATTATTGAAGCGACTGATGCGAAAACAGTTAATCCTCCTTGCATTTTATCCCAGCAATGCAAAACGACTATATTAGGCAAGAATTACACCAACATTCTGCATCTATTGAACTGGCTGCTCGACAAGTTGTTTGCACGCCTACATGAGCTTGAAGACTCATTAACTTGGGCGTATTATTGGAGCGACTGATGCGAAAATGATTACCCCGTTCTATTCCTTTAGTCCGCCTGTTTATTTTTTTTTTTTTTTTGACAGTTCCAACATGTGTCAGCATATGTGGACAGTTTCGCCCCCCCCCCCCCCCCCCAAAAAAAAAAAAAGTCACTGACAGATTACGGTTTTGTTTTTTACTATCTTCCCCACCCCCACCCTTCAACAGGTGTCAGCAAATTTGGACAGTTTTGCAATTAAAAAAAAAAAGAGGAAAAAAGCGCGCGCGCACTGACTGACTGCTAACGGCAAACAGATCCGCAGCAAGGTCCGTGTAAAAAATCATTGCCTGTTTAACTCCCAATTAATTGCTTCCCCTTGCCATGGCCGCCATCTTTGTCCCGGCGAAGAGTTCACGAACTTTGTCCGCCCCGTAATGACACAGCTCCACGCCCGCTGTGTCAATAGGCTGCACCGTCCTTGTTTTGACGGGGTTGACAGTGACGTAACTGGATGTTTGGACTGACGAGGAGGGCGGGCGCACAGCATCGTGAACACACGGCGAAGACGCCCCGGTTACGTCCGTCAAAACACAGGTGTCTTCACAGAGGACTTGCCTTTTGTAAGTAAATCAGTGTGATGCCAAACTCGCATAGAAAGTCGTTAGTG
>JACVVK020000756.1:5000-20000 GCA_018292915.2 Batillaria attramentaria
CCAACAGAGCAGCGTCTGAGATAATTATGAGGGGTGGGATGTCGGTGTTCGCACCGCGTTTTTCCAAATTCAAAAAGCCATAGCTCTGGACACACGTTTTAGAATTTTCAATTGTCGGTTTGACCGACTGAAGGGAGCTGTTTACCAGCCACAAACCGACTTGTACACTGAGCGCACTGAGCGCTCCAGTAAGGTAATAACACTCGTAGAATTTGAATCCGCAAAGTGTAAACAACACTGTGTAGCATTAAGAGCTGTACAGGGCTCGCATGTGAAAGTCGAGGTTAGGGATTTAGCCCCGGGTTAAAGTGTAAACCTCGAACTAAACTAGCTCTAGGGTAAAATTTTATGTTGTTTTTTGTTTTAAATCAGGAAGCGGGTCCATTCCACCATGGTGCCTTAGCCGTTGTAGAAGGATGTTTGTCTTTCTTTCTTCGCTTCCTTTTTACTTAATTTTGTTTTGGGGTTTGTTTTGTCCTAGTCTGGGTTAGGCTCGTAGCCGTGGGTTAAATTAACATCGAGTTTTACATACGGGCCCTGATCATCAACACAGAGTATTCCGAGCATACAGGCGCATTCACGAGCGAAACTATTCCAAAGTATAAGTTGGCTTAGCAAAGATGGAATTAGCTCGTTTTACTGTTTTGCTTTGTGTTCTTGTGTGTGTGTGTGTGTGTGTGTGTGTGTGTGTGTGTGTGTGTGTGTGTGTGTGTGTGTGTGTGTGTGTGTGTGGTGTTTTTCTGCTGTTGTTCCTTTGTCTCTTTAGCGATTTTCTAAAACATACATTGGCTTAGCCAAGATAGAATTAGCCGATTTACCTGAGAGCAACCATCGTAAAATCGTTTGATTTGTACCTGTACCTGGGGAAAAAAGCCAAAACAACAACAACAACAACAACAACAACAACAACACCTCCAAACAACAACAGCAACAGCAACCCTCCTCCCCATCTCAAATTAAAGACATGCAGCTTTTCCTGAAAACAATCGCTGTCCAATTAAAAAAAAAAATTCAATCCTGGTAGCACCGCAAAAAATAACCCCTCTCCCCAATCTTGTCCACATCCCTTGGTTCTTGAGAAATTTTCCACGACTAGGTAGGCAAGCGTACGAAGATCATCGCGTACGTGACAAACAAACAACAAGATAAAAAAAAAATCATGAATAAGATATTTCTTATTGATTGACCATCTGTCTCCCCGCCACGCAAGCAAGCAATAACAGACCGATAGGATATGTGCATTCATAACGATCGTATTGTTCCAGAAATAGCTCAGCGCCATATGTTTGTCAGCTTTTGTTTGTCCTGCATAAACAATGGACACAGCCGGCTGCCCCTAGTTCAAAGTAAATGATTGTATCGTTCCCCAAAATAGTCTTTTTGGTGTCTTTACTTTAACCGTTGCCCTAGATAAAATCGGTGGTCAGTGTTTGTGCATAGGGTCAGAATACAATCTCCACACACACACACACACACACACACACACACGCACACACGCACACACGCACGCACGCACGCACGCACGCACGCACGCACGCACGCGCGCGCACACACACACACACACACACACACACACACACACACACACACACACACACACACACGACCCAGGCGAGAATCTCCAGCTCAAAGGTGTGGTTTTTTGTTTGTTTGGGTTTTTTTTTTCCCCACATGGACATCTTTGGCAGCTGCCTTACTTCATATCGATTACAAGATTTCTCCCGTACGTGGGGCATACAAATCACCCATCCCCCTCCCCCCGCCCCCCCTCCCCCACATACACACATTGAATGCACACACACATGCACCTAACCCGGGCTTGTAAAGTAAATCAAAGACCTAAATCTTTTTTATGGTTCCCAGAAATAACCACATGGACGTCTTTGGTCGTAGCATTACAAATTTTCGATTACCACATCGATGTCTCCCGTACGTGGGGGCAGCATATGATCGCACGATCTCCCCCCCCCCCCCCTCCCCCGCCTCCTCTCTCCCGTCTCCACACACTCACACACACACACACACACTGAGTGCGCACTTACATACAGTACACACGACCAGAAATTCTATCTGTATTTTACGTCTGCGCTGTACGTCAGACACGCACATGTTGCGAAGGCAAATCTATTTCAATAGTATTTGCTCTGGACTGTACGTCATTCCTTCCGTTTACGCACGACCCACGCGCAGCTGTACTTTACATGTCTCCAATATCTTTGCTTTACTTGGAGATTACCCTAGAAATGACCACAAAAAGGATCCAGGATTGGCAGACGACTATTAATCAGTGTTGATGCCAAGTGACGGAAGTCGTTTGCGTGGTTACGCCAGAAATAGATGTCACCTGAGATGAATTTTCTGTAATCTTCTTGCGCGGCGTGCTTCTCGTGGAAATGTCGAAGCAATACAAGCTGATTTGCTGTGGGAGGAGGACGGGGGTGGGGGGGGGGGGGGGAGGTGGGGATGGAGAGGAGGAGGAGGGGAGAGAGAGAGAGAGAGAGAGAGAGAGAGAGAGAGACCTTTATTTGAAAACGGTGGAAGCTTTGGTCTTGCAACCAATTTTCAAACTTGCCGTTTTGAAAAAAACAAACAAATAAACACCCCCCCCCCCCCCAAATGATCGAACATTCCTAAAACTGGAACATGAAACGTCACACACACACACACACACACACAGCAAGTGACAGCAACACCATGGCGAACGCCCTGCTTTTCCCTTTGCGTTTAGCCTTCCGTTTGCTGCTCCATAGCAGCATGGGAAATGTTGTAGCCGTGCAGGTGTCCATGTCGTGCGATCACAGATACCACCAAAACACATCATTGTAGCTCGAGAAGTCAAGGTAAATTCACAGCCTGAGGCATGAGGGTGGGGTGAGGGTGGGGTGGGGGTGGGGGTGGGGGTGGGCGTCTGCACAAATTATGACGCCGTCAGTTGGTGTCAGCTGCTGTTTGCAGACAGGGGGCAGTGCACACAAGGCATAAACCAGTACGTTCTCAGTGTTTGAATGAACAGTATTTTTTTTCTTTCTCACGGTCTGTTTGAACAGTGATCTGACTTACGTAGACTGGCCGTGACAGTGTCGTAGATTACGACGGGAAAATTTACATTACCTTGTGTAAACAGAACATGGGGATAGCAAGACATGTGTGTGTGTGTGTGGGGGGGGGGGAGGCGGGGTGGTGGTTGGGTGGGTGTGCCTCTGTGTAACGTTTGTGTGTGTGTGTGTGGGGGGGGGGGGGGGTGGAGGGGGTGCGCGGGACGGGGGGAGGGGGGATGGGGGGGGAGATTGTATGAAAGTACAGACCACGTGAGGTCACCGGGACTTGGGTCTGCAGTGTGTGTGTGTGTGTGTGTGTGTGTGTGTGTGTGTGTGTGTGTGTGTGTGTGTGTGTGTGTGTTACAGAGAGAGATAGAGAGAGATAGAGAGAGGCCAAGAAGAAGAGGACGGGGGTGGGGGGGGGGGGTTGAGACGCAGACGACGAATAAAAAAAATAAAAAAGGAAACAATTCTGAACAACACCTGTTTTGCAACCCCCAGCTATCAAGTCAAGTTTCATCGTGCAGAAAGACCCCTCTGCGACTGACACGGGACAAAGTACAACACTTTTCAGGACAAGGCATCCTCGATTCTGACACCCGCTGTGTATGCTGATGAGGTCAGTGCTCCACTACATAAACCAAGTCAGCCAAGCTGTTATAAAATCCATTCAAAGGACTTGTTTTATGGTACCCACGCGACGCACCTCTTTTTCCTAACGCTTTTTTGGGACGTATGAGAAGCTTTTTTTGTGGCACACAATGAAAGCAGATACTTTGAAGCCGCTGTGCTAACGCAACAGATTGGGAGATAAGCGTTCTTTATGTCTCTATGTGCTATCGCTGTGTTAGCCATTTCTTACCCTTTTTTATGACAACTATGCAGATCTTCAGAATATAAAACGGAATAACTAGTCGGAGCAAAACTGTGTCCGTTTTGTGTAAGTAGAGTTTTTTTGAGAGTTCGTCCTTCTATTCTGTTATAAAAAAAAATTAAAAATAAAAATGTGTGGATATGTCATGCCTAATTTGTGAAATTGCCTAATTCATGAAATAGGCAGGGGAGCCGGGATAGCCGATTGGTAGAGCGTTGGACTCTCAATGCTCGGCTCGTGAGTTCGAATCCCGTCTGGGGCCAGATATTTGTGAGGCATTTTTCTCGTTTCCCCGTCTTTGATATCACCCTTTCCTGGTGGAAGAAGGCGTTAAATTCTCAAACACACACACACACACACACACACACACACACTGACACACACACACACACACACACACACACACACACACACACACACACACACACCCTGAAATACGCAGCGACTTTGCCTTATTTCATGACCTAGGCAGCCCATGGCCTAAGGTGATAAATGATTTTGAAAAGTTGCCTACTTTTGAAGGAATATGGCAAAGAATCAAAAGAGAGTAGTCTCAGTGTCTCACTAGACCAGAGTCTAGCCATCAAGCCCCAACTCTCCACTTTTTCCCCCTTGGTCTCGTGTGTGGACAACTGAGTTTGTTGCCTTTTCACTTGCTTCTTATTTTCTTGTTTTGTGTCTGTTTTATTCTTTTTTCATTCATGTCTTTTTAAAAAGAAATAGTTATTAGGCAGTCTGATGTATTAGATAGGCACCTTTTCAGAATCATTTCACACTTTAGGCAATGAGTTGCCTAGTTCATGAAATTAGGCAAAGTCACTGCTTATTTCACGAATTATGCAATATCACAATTAGGCAGAGATATAATTGTGTAGTGCTTAAATTTCATATCCTTCACAAACACATAATGTTCTCTGAGCAAAATACAGAAGCAGTAACAACAACAACAAAAACAACAACAACAACGACAACGACGACGACGACAAAACCACGACAACAACGACGACGACGTCGACGACAACAACAGCAGCAACACCAACAACAACAACAACAACAATTCAGCTCGCAACGTGTAATTCTTGCTGATATTACCAACAGCATCATTTCACAGATCTGTCCAACAATCTCTGTTCGAAACAAACTTTCAACCCATCCAATGCATTAACCTAGATTTGGTTTGGCCAGTTTTTTCAATATCATTCGTTGTTACTATAATTCGTTATGATATAATTATGATGTTAGTTTGGATGATACAAATTAGTGTCGGCCAACACAACGTAGAACAACAACCCGGCAAGAGATATGGGATGAAGTGATCGCCATATGACGCACGCTTTGGTTGTGTTACAATGTTACATTGACCTTATTCTAGGATATAGTGGTGCCTGTTACTCATCGAGGCAATAACGTAAACATGTTCGGCTGTATTCTTTCCGCTCTACCACCATTTCAGGTCATTGTTTAAACATCCGTAATTCACCACGCATGGTATAACATTGCCGTAACCATCACAAATCACACGTGAATTATGGATGTACCTAAAAAGTGCACATGCTCTACCCCTAACAATGTTCCAGCAGCGTGTTCTGACCAAAGGATTTACATCACAACATGACGCGAAAAGCGACTAAAGACTAATTTACGTCACGACATGACGCTCTTTGGCCTCGTACGGGAATAGCGACGAGGGAGCTTTGTTAAAACTCGCAGGTTTTACGGTCGAAATCAACAAACTCGTGTGGTGTATTTTCCGTAATCGGTGGCACCTCGTTGTGAAAAGCTCTATAAGAACAAGAACAAGAAGAAAAATTAATTTTGTATTTTCGCCTACATTTTCTGCAACAACAACTTGGGGCCCGCGTTTTTGCAGATGAAACATTATGCACAATTAGCATATAATGATGATGATGATGAATATTGTATAGGCGCTTTACCCAATTTCATGAATCGGCTCAAACCGCCGTGAACTGAACCCAGCTCGCACGCTCACGTGAATCACACGCATTATCTCACACATTGGACATAAACACATTACAATCACGTGGTGCGAAGGGTCAGCTCAGCTATTCAAATTTCGGAATTTAGAATTGCATTTATGTTTCAAATTGGAGGGGGGGGGGATCTCCAAAGCAGATGGGGGAGGAAGCCGGTGTACCAGGAGAGAACCCCCGACGATCGGCCCGAATGAACGGTGCCACAAACGAGAAAGAAAAATTCTTTGCCCCCGAACTAGAACCCCTGACCTCTCGCATTGGTGACAAGTCTCTTAACCACTAGACCACCGACCGCCCCGTTGTGACACATAGTTGGGTCTTGATATAATGTTACATTGACCCGTCTGGCCAGCTGTCGCAGTGACAGTATGTCCACGACAGTAAGCAGTTCATAAAAGTGCACAGTAATCCACACAATTTACAGCCTTCACAAAAAGTTAAGGACCACTTGCAAATATCATTCAGCTTTTTGTCGTGGTGGCATGCTGGTGTAGTGCTGAACATCACTGAAACGGTGGCTTATGTAGGCAAACAAATGAGCACAGTTCATAACCAGGGATGCATTCTTTGACCTGCATCTCATTTTTGCCGTGCAGAAAGCCCCAGGTATCGCTCACTGAACACTGAAACTCGGTCTAGTTTTGCCGAAATTGCAGATCTTCAAACGCGCCAAGCATGCTGTGTGACGCGCACGTGCCATCCACACAGTGGTCGCCATGTCCACTAATTACCCCTTAACCTTGCTACCGAATTTTACGGGAAAAATCTTATTCGTTTATTTTTTCTGATTTATTGAAACTGTCACCCATTATGTTGACTGGTCCTTAACTTTTTGTGAAGACTGTATGACATTGCACCAAGCTGCGCCTGTGTGGCCGTGACATTGTTAAAAGAAAAAAAAGAAAAAAAAAAAAAAGACACCAATAACAACAAAAAGCAACGCATGTGCCGGACACAAACAAGCAAATAAACTAACACAATGAACCAGACGACACTTTCAGTAACAACAGCAGCGGTATTACAAACCATTAACGGCAGAAATGCGCGCGACAGTATGGAGTTCATACAAGTGCATATTAATCCACACAATTTATGACATGCAGCAAGCTGTGCCTGTACGGCCGTAACATTGTTTATAAAAAAAGGGTGGGTGGGTTTTAGGTGTTTAACGGACATTGTTAAGAAACAACAACAACAACAATAACAACAAAAGCGACAACAAGAAACCATGTATGGGCCGGGAACAAACAAGCAAATAAACAACGAATCAGATGACACGTTAAGTAACAACAGCAGATGTATTAAAATATATTAACGGCAGAAATGCGCAGATGGTGCAACAGTGAGGGGGGAGGGGGGGGGGCAGAAATGTGTGTGTGTGTGTGTGTGTGTGTGTGTGTGTGTGTGTGTGTGTGTGTGTGTGTGTGTGTGTGTGTGTGTGTGAAACGGACCGAGCAACGTTCTCGTATATATCCATGCAGACACACACGTGTTCATCTTTCCGCGGGCAATCGTGGCTGCTGCTGACGACAAATTTTGCGTGTGTGTGTGTGTGTGTGTGTGTGTGTGTGTGTGTGTGTGTGTGTGTGTGTGTGTGTGTGTGTGTGTGTGTGTGTGTGTGTGAGAGAGAGAGAGAGAGAGAGAGAGAGCGCTGGTTGATAGTTGTATGAAAGTTTCACGTCTTTTTTTTCCCATCTCATTCGGGTGATACCAACCAGAAAGCAACGAGGAAAAAGCCAGCACATATATTTTAGCCTTAGCCGAGATTCGAACTCACGACCCAAGCAGGCGTAAGAACACAAATTCACCATAGTGTCATGTGCAGATTTTATCTGGAGAACCCTGTTCGGCTAGGTTGTAGTGATTTTCTGGTGTCATGAAAAAGCGGGATTTTCGTGATTTTGTATTTTGTGGGGCAAGGTACATGCCAGGAGACCTCAGCTAGAGGCAAGCTGCCAGTGAAGCTGGGACTCTTCGCGGAGAAGAGGAGCAAAGGTGACCTGAGCGGATTTGAATGCAGCGGTTTTCTGGCCTAAACAGAAAGTAGACTAGCAGTACTCCAGTGAGGCCTGGGCGGAAAGGAGACTCTCACATTTTCTGGAGCTTCTGTCAGGTGCGTACCCTTGAATGGTCTGTGCATGGTAATTGTTGTTTATATATTGAAGCATTTTTTATGGGTGACTATGATGCATGAGGTTAGCACGGAATATACAGGCATTTTCAGACGTGCATTTGTGTTCTTTGGCCTGCACTGAAAGCAGCTCAAGAGGAAGGTAGGCAGACAGAACTCTCCGTTTCGCAACAAGGAAATAAAAGAGAACTGTTAGCAGCATGACTAATTTGGTATTTCGTAATTTATGTCAGGTTCCCTCGCCTGCTTTGGTCAAACATTTCCTTCATCCAGTCGCATAGAAATGCATTGATATATTGTACATTCATCATCAAAGAAAACGACGGCTGTTCACTTATAAAGCGCAACAATTTCGCAATTCACATCAGGTTCTTCCCTGCTTTTGTGAAACATTTCCTTCTACCAATACTTCAAAAAGATAACCCATAAATTCTAGATTTACTGACCATCAAGGAAAGAACATTTCCAACCATTCCCACAGGAAAAGAATCTACAAACTGTAGATTCACCGTCGAGGAAAACGACAGTTCATTATAATGCGTAACAATTTCACAATTTATGTCACGTTCACTGGACTGCTTTGGCCAAACATTTCTTCTAACATTCCCGTGGGAAAAGGATCCATAAATTGTAGATTCACCGTCGAGAAAAAGGACAGCTATTCTATTATAATGCGCAACTGTTTCACAATTAATGTCACGTTCACTGGACTGCTTTGGTCAAACATTTCCTCCACCCATTCCCACAGGAAAAGAAAAGTACTGATGCATTATCTAAGGAAACTGTTTTTAGTAACTGCCTCACGATAAACGTCACGTTTACTCGACTGCCTTGTTCAAACGTTTCCTTGTACCAATCCCATAGAAATGAATACATACACTGTACATCCACCACCAAGGAAAACGACAGCTCTTGCTAATACACGTGATATTTCACGATTTATTTCATGTTAACTTAATAATAATAATAATAATGAGTATTGTATAGGCGCTTTACCCAATTTATGAATCGGCTCAAAGCGCCGCGAACTGAACCCAACACGCACGCTCACGTGAATCACACGCATTCTCTCACACACCGGACATAAACACATTACAATCACGTGGTGCGAAGGGTCAGCTCAGCTATTTAAATTTCGGAATTTAGAATTGCATTTATTTTTCAAATTTGGTGGGCTGAACATTTCCAAAGCATAGGGGGAGGAAGCCGGAGTACCCGGAGAGAACCCCCGACGATCGGCCCGAATGAACGGTGCCACATACGAGAAGGAAAAATTCTTTGCCCCGAGTGGGACTCGAACCCCTGACCTCTCGCATTGGTGACAGGTCTCTTAACCACTAGACCACCGACCGCTGCCTCGGTCAAACATCTCCTTCTACCAGTCCCACAGGGAAAGATTCCATAAATACGTGAATTATTCGTCAAGGAAAAAGATATACAACTGCTCACTCACTTTACTTAACCGTATGAAAGGGATCCATATGCGCTGTGCTGTTTTATGTAATAGACTGTGATTTACATAAGTCAGAACAGAATTTTATCGGGTTACTCGCGGAAAGGAAAGTTGTCACATTCTTTTGTCGCTGATTTATCAGCTTGGTTTACTTGAAGAGGACAAAATGCCTTGCTTGAACTTCAGCTGTTTGTTCCAAAGTCCACATTCCGACAAGGCGTCCTGCTCTACATCCGACGCATCAATCATTTTCTCCTGCTCCCCTTTTTTGTCTTCTTCTTCTTCTTCTTCTCCTAGGTCTTTCTCTTCTTCTGCTTTTTCTCCTTTTCCTTCCTCTTCTCCTTCTATCCTCTCTTCTTTTTCTTCTCCTATTCGTGTTCTACTTCTTTTGCTATGGGCATGTTCAGCCCACAAAATTTGAAAATAAATGCAATTCTAAATTCTGAAACTTAAATCGCTGAGCTGACCCTTCGCACCACGTAATTGCCATGTGTTCATGCCCAGTGTGTGAGAGAATGCGTGTGGTTTGCGTGAGCGTGCGCGTTGGGTTCAGTTCGCGGCGCTTTGAGCCATTTCAAGAAATTGGGTAAAGGGCCTACACAATACTCAGTTATTCTTATCATTTTTATTTTTATTATCCTACTTCTTTGTCTTCTTCTTCTTTTCTTCTTCTTCTTTTCCTTCTTCTTTTTCTTCCTCCTCTCCTTCTATTCTTCTTCTTTTTCTTCATCTTCCTCCTCTCCTTCTTTCTCTTCTCCTTCTTTCTCTTCTTCTTTTCCTTCTTCTCCTTCCTCCTCTCCTTCTTTCTCTTCTTCTTCTTTCTCTTCTTCTTTTCCTTCTTCTCCTTCCTCCTCTCCTTCTTTCTCTTCTCCTTCTTTCTCTTCTTCTTTTCCTTCTTCATCTTCCTCCTCTCCTTCTTTCTCTTCTCCTTCTTTCTCTTCTTCTTTTCCTTCTTCTTCTTCCTCCTCTCCTTCTTTCTCTTCTCCTTCTTTCTCTTCTTCTTTTTCTTCTTCTTCTTCCTCCTCTCCTTCTTTCTCTTCTTCTTCTTTCTCTTCTTCTTTTCCTTCTTCATCTTCCTCCTCTCCTTCTTTCTCTTCTCCTTCTTTCTCTTCTTCTTTTCCTTCTTCATCTTCCTCCTCTCCTTCTTTCTCTTCTCCTTCTTTCTCTTCTCCTTCTTTCTCTTCTTCTTTTCCTTCTTCATCTTCCTCCTCTCCTTCTTTCTCTTCTCCTTCTTTCTCTTCTTCTTTTCCTTCTTCATCTTCCTCCTCTCCTTCTTTCTCTTCTCCTTCTTTCTCTTCTTCTTTTCCTTCTTCATCTTCCTCCTCTCCTTCTTCCTCCTCTCCTTCTTTCTCTTCTTCTTTTCCTTCTTCTTCTTCCTCTTCTCCTTCTTTCTCTTCTCATTCTTTCTCTTCTTCTTTTTCTTCTTCTTCTTCCTCCTCTCCTTCTTCCTCCTCTCCTTCTTTCTCTTCTTCTTTTCCTTCTTCATCTTCCTCCTCTCCTTCTTTCTCTTCTCCTTCCTCCTCTCCTTCTTTCTCTTCTCCTTCTTTCTCTTCTTCTTTTCCTTCTTCTTCTTCCTCCTCTCCTTCTTTCTCTTCTCCTTCTTTCTCTTCTTCTTTTCCTTCTTCTTCTTCCTCCTCTCCTTCTTTCTCTTCTCCTTCTTTCTCTTCTTCTTTTCCTTCTTCATCTTCCTCCTCTCCTTCTTTCTCTTCTCCTTCTTTCTCTTCTTCTTTTCCTTCTTCTCCTTCCTCCTCTCCTTCTTTCTCTTCTTCTTTTCCTTCTTCTTCTTCCTCCTCTCCTTCTTTCTCTTCTCCTTCTTTCTCTTCTTCTTTTCCTTCTTCTTCTTTTCCTTCTTCTTCTTCCTCCTCTCCTTCTTTCTCTTCTCCTTCTTTCTCTTCTTCTTTTCCTTCTTCTCCTTCCTCCTCTCCTTCTTTCTCTTCTCCTTCTTTCTCTTCTTCTTTTTCTTCTTCTTCTTCCTCCTCTCATTCTTTCTCTTTTTCTTTTCCTTCTTCTTCTTCCTCCTCTCCTTCTTTCTCTTCTCCTTCTTTCTCTTCTTCTTTTTCTTCTTCTTCTTCCTCCTCTCCTTCTTTCTCTTCTCCTTCTTTCTCTTTTTCTTTTTCTTATTCTTCTTCCTCCTCTCCTTCTTTCTCTTCTCCTTCTTTCTCTTCTTCTTTTCCTTCTTCTCCTTCCTCCTCTCCTTCTTTCTCTTCTCCTTCTTTCTCTTCTTCTTTTTCTTCTTCTTCTTCCTCCTCTCCTTCTTCCTCCTCTCCTTCTTTCTCTTCTTCTTTTCCTTCTTCATCTTCCTCCTCTCCTTCTTTCTCTTCTTCTTCTTTCTCTTCTTCTTTTCCTTCTTCATCTTCCTCCTCTCCTTCTTTCTCTTCTCCTTCTTTCTCTTCTTCTTTTCCTTCTTCTTCTTCCTCCTCTCCTTCTTTCTCTTCTCCTTCTTTCTCTTCTTCTTTTCCTTCTTCTCCTTCTTTCTCTTCTCCTTCTATTTTCCCTCTTTATTCATTTCTTCTCCTTCCTCCACTTTTTTCTTTTTTCTCTTCTTCGTCTTCTTCCAAAAAACCAAGCCTATCTTCACGTTTGACGCATACGCGCGTCCCTGTGTCTTTAAATGCGCGTTAAAACAAGCCACGAGAAACCCAGCCAAAATATAAACATGTCAGAAACATTTTAATGCTAGCGTCCCTGAACCCTGCAGTTTCCCAAAATAGCTGCAGTCACTTGTGCAAAATAGACGAGGGTCAGCTCAAACTGTCTCCAGGGCTTCCTACGTGGGAGATAAAAAATTAGAGTATAAAACAAAAAAACAAAAAACTTTCCGCATACCGATTGGAATGATGAATGATGTAGGGTACATTACGGACAGCGTGCGTTCCATAACGGAGGCAGCGTTTACAAGGCAAAATTCTTTTGGAATATTTTAGAATTGTCCCTTGATTTCGGGACATTAATAGTAAATTAGCCAGTTCCGTGTCCTACATCTACTGCAGATGTAACAGGAAGTGTTTTTAATTTGTTTGTTTGTTTTTGTGTTTGTGGATTGTTGTTGTTGTTTTCAAACCAAGCCAAACCAAACCAATCAAACCAGACCCCTCAACCCCCCACCCTCACAAAAAAAAAACCCACAACAACCGCCTAAAAAACAAACAAACAAACAAACAAACAACCCCCTCCCCCCCCCCCCAACCAAAAAAAAAAAAAAAGAAGAAAGAAAGAAAGACAGACAGACAGAAAGAAAACAGAAAAAGAAAAACAACAAGAACAACGGCAACAAACAAAACAAAACACAACAAAACAAAAGACAAAACAAAACAAAACAAAACAAAACAAAACAAAACAAAACAAAACAAAACAAAAGACAAAACAAAACAAAAGACAAAACAAAAGACAAAACAAAACAAAAGAAAGCAAACACACCCCAGCCCGAAGGAACGTAGATACTACTGCCTTCATATTACAGGTGTTTAATGGGGTAAGGGTGCTGGGGTTACGAGCTTCCGGAAGATGAACGCGGGATTCAGACTCAGAAGCAACGTCAAGATTCCGCGTCATGGACCAGTTTCTCTTACAAGTCCGGATGCTGCTCGATAAGACAAACGTGTTTACCGACAAGTTGCCAGGTCCCAGCCGCATGGTTTTTGAACGCACGAGAGTTCTGCCCAGTCTTTTTTTCTGTAGAGGTCAGTGGAGAAGAAGGGTTAATTATGACAACGAAACAGTCCATGCGAAGGTCGCAGTCAGTGATGTAACATGTGAACACATGTAGACAGTTCAAGATTTTCACAACATTGTTTGTTAGTGTATTTATTGTTTGTTTGTTTGTTTGTTTGTTTGTTTGTTTGTTTAACAGTTTTACTACAACGTAAAGGCCGTGTCCAAGACAGGGGATTGAGAAAAAGTCGATTTTTTTTTTAAATATTGATATTGGCACGACAGGGTGGGTGGGTGAGTGTTTGAGGGTTTAACGTCCTTTTCCACCACATAGGGGTGATATCAAAGACGGGGCAACGATGAAAAAGCCAGCACAAATATTTGGCCCCATCCGGGATACGAACTCACGACCCGAGCATTAGAAGTCCAACGCTCTACCATTTGGCACGACAGACATGATCAGCAGGTGCGAGGTGGTACAGTAAACAGACAGTGAAACAGTGGTCAAGGTACAACGGTACACAGTGACGCAAACTACTGACGTTACTGCACCAGCATGTTCTGGGATGGTCAGTCTAGAAATTTCCATCGAAATGCAGTGGCTTTTCGCGATCTGCACAACAAAATACCATACAAGTTGTCCAGTACATGATGCTTTCTTACAGGCAATAACTTCTGTTACACACAGGTTCTCGAATGTGAGGTACAACGGTTTAAAAAAAAAAAAGATTGACTGAGAAAAAGTCAGTACAAAGTGTCGGCTTTGGATCTTCGGAACTGAACTTACGACTCGCTCAGTGACATTCAAACTTTTTACCAGCTTCGTTATTCCGGCTTCCCGATTTAGGCCAAAGACTAAAGAACGTGAAAATGAGTGCGTTTCTCATGCAGGCATTGTTCAGTGTGTGGGCGGAAGCACGCGCGCCTGTTTTAACCCAACGTGTCATTTTCAGTTTGTCTTCTCCATTGGTTTATTGGAGTTTGTTTTTCAGCGTTTGTATGAGAAGAACGTCACGATCCGATGGTGACAAGTCAGCTCCGTCACTGTGTAGGGGGGGAGCCGGGGTGGCCGAACGGTAGAGCGTTGGACTTTCAATGCTCGGGTCGCGAGTTCGAATCCCGGCTTGGGCCAAATATTATTTTGTGCTGGCCTTTTTTGGTTCTCGTTGCCCCGTCTTTGATATCACCCACACGTGGTGGAAAAGGACTTTAAACTCCCTCACACCCACCCACCCACCTACTGTGTTCGAACAGACGGCAGAACTCGCGTGGGAATAGAAATTGTGCTCACAGCGGGACCAGTTTACGGACAAAGTTTGACCGCTGTGTCAAACAAACAAGATAATCGAGGGGATAAACACAAAATCCTAACAGGAGAAGACCAAAATCGCGCAGCGCCCACTCCCGGCCGCCATTAAAGTGAATGAATAGCAGCCCGTGTATTTCCTGTCCTTA
Organism: Batillaria attramentaria; assembly: GCA_018292915.2. Lineage (NCBI taxonomy): Eukaryota > Metazoa > Mollusca > Gastropoda > Batillariidae > Batillaria > Batillaria attramentaria. Next base: position 19,597 of record JACVVK020000756.1, read on the forward strand.
CTGCGCAGGCCCCTTGCAGGAGGGCGCATGAAAAATTCTCTCTTTGTGCGACGCGTGACGTCATGTTTACGCAACGCATGTCAAGATACATTGGGAATACACTGCTAAGGCTCGGCCGTTCCTGGCAATGCGAGATGATAGCTGGGAAAGTTAACGGGCATCCTTGTCAGTTTCATGTTAATCGCCTGCTGTGCCGAAGTCTAGTAAAAGGGTCTAAGCGCATTGGATTTGACAGGCGGTTTGTCCCATTTTTCCAGATAAGGCGTGACATTCCTGCGTAAATGCCTTGTGTCAGATTCAATGTTTGTTTTGAACGAGAGACAAGGGAGTTGAGATTTCCGGGTCAGTTTGCACTTTTTGTACTAGTTACTACATTCAGTGATTCATGAGGACATAAGGTTTGT
>JACVVK020000756.1:30000-35000 GCA_018292915.2 Batillaria attramentaria
AAAGCGAACCCCAACTGCGTATCACCCGTTCAAGTACTGACCGCGAGGTCACCGTTGCTTAACTCTGCAACGGAGCTGCGATCACTGAGACAGGTAAGGCTACCAGGCAGAGCACTGAGCCGGGTACATTGGCGGTGCAGAGAGCTTTTGCGGGTGCTATCCGCTTCAAAAATCAGATTTCGACGACGATAGCTGGGGCGAAGGGCAGAGCCAGTTTAATATTAACCAATACAAAGGGGCTTCTTTAGAGCCCGATAATGAACACACGGAACACACACACACACACACACACACACACACACACACACACACACACACACACACACACACACACACACACACACACAGACGTACGCATCTGATCGCAACAATCCCCCTTTTCCCACTTCATGGGTAAGGGTTTAAAAAAGAAAAAAGAAAGGAAAAAAGTACAGAAAAAAGAAAAGAGAGAGGAAAAAAAGAAAGAAAGAAAGAAAGTGTGAATGCAAAAGTGTAGCGTGTTTATTCGAGCGGACAAAAAGAGTGCAACTGCACAGCGAGGGCAGTCGTGCCGTCTTTGAAGTCTGCGTGTAACGTTCGCATACCGCTTGGTGCAGCGATGGCTCTGCTATACCGGTGACAGACGGCTGAGGGACAGGAATGTTGTTTTGGTTGCGCAAGGATTGACAACCACTGTGCTGGGGGCTAGAGCAAACTCGAGCGGGCTAGTCCAGCCTGTGTTTTTGAACCCAGGAGCAGTTTAGTTGTTTTGGGGAGTTTGGGAGTTTTTTTTTTTTTTGTTTTTTGGTCGTCCTTCGTTGTCCCCGTTCCTCTGCCCTAGCTAACCCTCTCCACCCCCCCTCCCCCTTCGCCCGGGTCCTTGCTTTAGTTGCGGTGTCCTTGGACAGGATCCAATGTCCCTGTGACCTCATGTGTTTAAGGTCTGTACTTTACAACCTCCCTCTTCCACCCCCGTCCTCCCGTCCCCCGTCCCCCGCCCCTCTCCCCCCCCCCCCCAACACACACACACACCTCCACCACCACCACCACCACCCCTCCTCGAATAAAACTTCAAAAACGTGACAAACAAACAATAAAACCCAAACAGAAACAACAACAAAGCTCCAACAAAACAACAACAACAACAAACACTGACAACACACACACACACACACACACACACACACACACACACACACACACACACACACACACACACACACACACACACACACACACACACATTATCAGCAACAGCACAACCACCACTACCATTCTGTGATTTTTTTCTTTCCTATTCTTTTCTGTTCTTTCTTTTCATTTTTGTCTCTTCTTTTTGATTCTTTTCTTCTTCTTCTTTCCTCCAATCCATTTTCCCCACTCTTTGCATATCTATTCATTCCTAGTCCTACCACTCCACCCAACGACCCGCTTACTCGATTTATTCGTCTCCGGCCGATTTGTTTTTTTTTTTTTTTAACTTCATTGTAATTTTTCAACCACTTGTTCTAGTCCAATTGCATGTGGACTGTGATGTTCAAGTCAAGTCAAGTTTATTTTTCGATCCTCTAGGGGCACTGGGAAAAAAGATAGACAGACATATATACATCACAGCCACCTGTGATTGGTCACAATTGTCACATACATGTTAACACTGCACTCATAAAGGAACAGTAGTTGTACTACTACAAATACACAGATTTACCAAGTACGGCATTCCTTGCAAACAATATTAACCACACACAAATACTAAAGAAAGGATGCTCGGATTCACAAAACACAAACTGACAAGAGATTTGAAACTTCGCCAGACATTGCAGGGCCTGTGTATGTGTTGTATTGTGTGTGTGTGCGTCAGTTGTCCCTCAGTCGTGTATGTGTTGTATTGTGTGTGTGTGCGTCAGTTGTCCCTCAGTCGTGTATGTGTTGTATTGTGTGTGTGTGCGTCAGTTGTCCCTCAGTCGTGTATGTGTTGTATTGTGTGTGTGTGCGTCAGTTGTCCCTCAGCCGGCTGCCGTTTGTCTCTCGAGATGGGAGCGGCTGTGACACTTGCAGTTTGCCGGTGCACGAGCACTTTTGCATGAAACACGCGGACGAATGCACCGATGTCGCGATTAGGCATGTTTAGTGAAGGCTGCGTTGGTTGAGTTCACCCCCTTGTGTCATTTGCACCTGCTGTAAATGCACTCCGCCCGTCTAAACAACGAGTCAAGTCTAGTCAAGTCAAAGTGTGTATTTCAAAACCTCGTAGGGGGTACATGAAACGAGACAATGAACATATAAATCAAGCTCACCACACCGGCCAACATACATCATGATCGCTCCGGCGCACAAGTTCTACAGGACTCAGGCATACACACACACACACACACACACACACACACACACACACACACACACACACACACACACACACACACACACACACACACGTACACACACGTACGTACGTGCATACATACATACATACATGCATACATGCATACATGCATACATGCATACATGCGTGCATCATACATACATACATACATACATACATACATACATACATACATACATACATACATACATACATAACCAAATAAAAATATATAAAAAAACTCAAACAAACAACAAAAAATCCACAACAACGACAAACACACTTACACACACATCCCCCCCCCCCCCAAAAAAAAAAAAAAAAAAAAATCAAAGCCAATTCTTCCCATTATCTTGGTGTATTCATCTGAGTGCAGGGACTTTGATGATTAAAAGCACTCAACAGACGCCCTGACCCCTTTGTCCATTTTTTAATCACGCCTTTAGTTTCGGCCAGCCAGTGCACTTTCGGTTGTCACTAGGTCACTGTGTCTCTCGGTTTTTCTGTCTCTCCCTCTCTCTCCACACTTCCCTATTTACTTTCAACAGTCCTTCCGTGAGACAGATCAGCTTGTCCTTTTTTTCTCTCACAAATAGCTCAGCGTACGAGTTCGAATTCTTTTCTCGAAATCGTGTCCGTCTCGGGCGTCTCCACTTCTGCGTTCAAGGCTGCGCAAAGTCCGAGAGGGGACGTGAGAGAATGCGTGTTTTGACAATAAGTGTATCTAGGTTTGATGAGTTTAGTGCTGAGGGTAGACGAAGTGTCTGGAATGACGTCAAACTGGCTGTTAAACACACCGGCTGACATGCAGCAGAAGTCATTCTTGTGCAGTTGAAACATTTTTCGGTTTTGAAATAATGTGTCAGTGACGTATGCTCGAAGGACAATGTTTTGTATCAAGGCTTCTTTGGTGCTTTTTTTTTTTTGTTTTTTTTTTTTGGTAGTGCGTGCATTGCGCTAACCTTTGTGGTATGTTACATTGTTGACTAGCGTCATAACATCGTAACTGATGATTGGTATGATGGTACGAAGGACCTATTGTAATTTGCCTTTCCTGAAATGGCCGAACTGTGTTCATTATGTTGTTGAATGGGTTTGAGGTCAAAGCACCGAAGTACAGGTTTTTAATGGTTAAATGGCCATTGCCAGAACGTAGCAAGGTAGACCTAAGCCAGCGGCACGTGTTTTATTAATTTCATACTGCTTTACTTAGACGCTTACGCGCACATACGGCTGGCGTTAGGGAACTGATTTCACCTAGGTTTCTTGGTGCATTTTCCATCTTAATGAAAGTGTCCATGCGTATGACAGGCATACAAGAGCGTGTGTAAAAACCTTTCATCGAATTCGCTGACTCTGTGCGTCAGAATCAGTCACCTAGTACCTTGGTTCACATACAGCATCTGAGATCAGCGTGGTGACTCTGGCCAGCGTATAAGTTGTTCTAACGAATCGGCTCAAAGCGCCGCGAACTGAACCCAACACGCACGCTCACGTGAATCACACGCATTCTCTCACACACTGGACATAAACACATTACAATCACGTGGTGCGAAGGGTCAGCTCAGCTATTTAAATTTCGGAATTTAGAATGGCATTTCTTTTTCAAATTTGGTGGGCTGAACATTTCCAAAGCAGAGGGGGGAGGAAGCCGGAGTACCCGGGGAGAACCCCCGACGATCGGCCCGAAAGAACGGTGCCACATACGAGAAGGAAAAATTCTTTGCCCCGAGTGGGACTCGGACCCCTAACCTCTCGCATTGGTGACAAGTCTCTTAACCACTAGACCACCGACCGCCCCCCCCCCCCCAAAATATATATGTATGTATATATATATATAATGTACCGCATACTGAACAGACGACGGGGAGTCGGTGGTTTTGTTTGAGCGTTGGACTCGAGATCGAAACGTACCGGGTTCGAATCCCGACAGAGCCAAAATTTGTACAGGCCTTTGTCACGTTGCCTCTCTTTCACTGACTGTGAACTGAATCTGTTTGTGTAACTTGTCCATTACAGTCAGTCAAGGATACATAAAATGTGGCCGACCTGGCAGTCTGACTGGATTGAATAAGTGTTTAGCTGGACTGTACAGTTAGGGTAGCTATCCCCATCCCCTATTACCTGCCCCCCCCCCCCCCCCCTAGGGCCGTCTGCAATCACCTCGTTGAGGCGTGGACGATAAACCCCAGCTAACCAAGCAGCAGACGGCGGTATTTGCTTGTGGACTGAGGACCAGATAGATGGCGCTGATTGGTGGCTATTTTTAGAAGCTTTGTCGAGTCCCAGTCTGTTCAGGAATGGACCGTAGGCTCAAAGAAAGTCGTATTTCTTTAGCATTAGACGCCACAAAGTCACGAGAACGGTCGCAATGGCCAAATGAAACATCCTTCTATCTGGCAAACAACCTTACAGCTTCGAAAGTGGTAGTTTGGTTTTTTTTTCCATCTCAGCGGTGTTACGAACATAATAGCTTGAAGGTTGCTGTTTCTATAGATCCTATAGTTCCCCGGTTTTTTTGTTTGTTTTTTTATTTTTTATTTTTTTTGATTGGTTTTTTTTGTTTTGTTTGTTTGTTGTTGATTTTTTGGGGTTTTTTTTTTTATTAGTTGGTTAGTGGATTGCTTGCTTGCTTGTTTTCTTAGTAGTGAGCAACGGCGGG
>JACVVK020000756.1:50000-52500 GCA_018292915.2 Batillaria attramentaria
GGCGAAATTGACTGTTCAAAACAAAGTTGGCTTCGCAAAGACTGATGGAATTAGCTCGTTTAAGCCTTTGTCCGGAGCCCCCCCCCCCCCCCCCCCCGCCGGAACCGTTCCAATTTGCCACGTCATTATGAAGTGCACAGCTGAGGTTTCTGGCCTGCTGGTTCGTCTCAGTCTCAGTCTACACAATGGTTGTAGAATGAATTGCGCATTTCCAGTGCCAGAACAATCAACATCACGTGGGACATCAGGGCATGTAACTGGGCCAGCAGGTGCAGTTTGTAAACCTCTTTGTTTTAAAGAAACTACGTTATACCTTTGCGCGCAAATCGCCTTTTTTTGCGTGTCGGAACTTGAACCTAAAGACTCGGAGAAGCGTTTGTTGGTTCGTACGTCCTGGTGGGTGGGTGGGTGGGTGTTCGGGAGTTTAACGTCCTTTTTCCATCACGTAAGTGTGATATCAAAGACGGGGCAACGAGTAAAAGGCCAGCACAAATATTTGGCCCCGGCCGGGATTCACTGAAACTCACGACCCGAACATAGGAAGTCCAACGCTCTACCATTCGGGTACATCGTCGTCATCATCATCATCATCATCATCATCACCACTTTGTATCGTGTAGGAGCTTTATCCAGTTTCGTGGATTGGCTTAAAGCGTCGTGAACTTAACCCAACACGCACGCTCACGTGAATCACACGCTTTGTTTTACGCACTTGACATGAACACATTATTAAGTGGTGCGAAGGGTCAGCTCAGCTGTTTAAGATTCGGAATTTAGATTTGCATTTATTTTCAAACTTTATAGGCTGAGCATTTTCAAAGCAGAGGGGGAGAAAACCGGAGTACCCGGAGAAAAAACCTTCGACGATCCGGCGGCCCGAATGAACGGTGCCAGGTACGAGAACTTGAGAAGGATTTTTTTGTGTTGACTGTGTTTTGTACGATGCATATCGGTGATTAAAAAAAAAAAAAAAGAGATGGCCTGTAAATGAAGGCCGGTCGTATACACATGACGGAAAAAAAAAAGAAAAACAAAAAAGGATTTTTTTTTTGTCTCGAGTGGGACTCGAACTTGACCTCTCGCACTGGTGACCAAGTCTTAACCACTAGACCACCGATCGCCCCTGTTCAACTACATACTTGGGACATCAGAGATGGGTCAACGAAAAAGAAGCAAGCTCCCGGAAACGAACTCCCAACCCGAGTATTTAAAACCGAACTGCGCTACAAGCTCGCGTTTCCCGCTTACCCTTTACTGGTTTAAACAAGTTGATTGCAAAACAGGTTGTGGCGTAACAATTGGTGAGCATAAACAAGAACAGCTTGTGGTAACGCACAAGGTGAAACAAATACATTGTGACAGTGTTGCAATGGCAGACTAAACTGATCCGTAATTATGGTAAACGGGGCGGTCGGTGGTCTAGTGGTTAAGAGACTTGTCACCAATGCGAGAGGTGGGGGGTTCGACTGAGTCCCACTCGGGGCAAAGAATTTTTCCTTCTCGTATGTGGCACCGTTCATTCGGGCCGATCGTCGGGGGTTCTCTCCGGGTACTCCGGCTTCCTCCCCCTCTGCTTTGGAAATGTTCAGCCCACCAAATTTGAAAAATAAACGTAATTCTAAATTCCGAAATTTAAATAGCTGAGCTGACCCTTCGCACCACGTGATTGTAATATGTTTATGTCCAGTGTGTGGGAGAATGCGTGTGATTCACGTGAGCGTGCGTGTTGGGTTCAGTTCACGGCGCTTTGAGCCGATTCGTGAAATTGGGTAAAGCGCCTATACAATACTCATTATTATTATTATTATTATTATTATAAATCAACGCTACAGGGGAGAGAGAGGGAGACAATGACAATGACAATTCTTTATTTTCCAACGGTTGAAGATTTTGGCCAAAAGGCCAGTTTGTAGTAACCTTGCCGTTGCTAGACTACAGTACGAGAGTAAAAGTAAGCTTTGGATTATATACACATTACAGACATTGAAAACTGAAATACAAGAAGGGGCGACTAAGCATAATACAGCTGTGGCTAAAATAGATGACAAAGATAACTAAAGTGAATGCAAACTAACATGATCATGTAATATGTACATGTTGGGCGTTTATAAATGAGAGAGAGAGAGAGAGAGAGAGAGAGAGATGATGATGATGATGATGATGAAAGTTTATTTATCAACGGTAGAAGTTTTGAGAGAGAGAGAGAGAGAGGGAGATGATGATGATGATGATGATGATGATGATAAAACTTTATTTCTCAACGGTAAAAGTTTTGAGAGAGAGAGAGATAACGATCCTTTATTTTACAACGGAAGAAGTTATAGGCACACAAAGACCATTTTCAAACTTGCCGTTGCTACACTACCATAAAAAAAAGAAAATTCAAAAAAGACTAAGAAGAGAAGGAGACAAAAATTACCTAAGAAAAGGAAATCACACACACACACACACACACACACACACACACACACACACACACACACACACACACACACACACA
>JACVVK020000756.1:55000-95000 GCA_018292915.2 Batillaria attramentaria
AAGATTCAAATTACAGCGACAAGGTTTCTTCCCCTAGTCTTTTGGGCTGTCAGTTGTTTCGGAGGAACAAGAAGAAGAAGAAAAAGAAGTACCGATCTGGGTGACACGTCACCATTTCAAGGACTACCCCTGACATCCATCATGGGTTTCATCCCACCGTCCAACCATCGTGGACGACAAACGCCCCAGGATACCTCTCCAAGACAAACCGCGTACACGCCCTAGGGCACGCCGAAGGACAGACGTTGTGGGGGGGGGGGGGGGATAAAGGTACTTCTCTCTCGCCTGAGGGGAGTAAGAGGGGCTAGTGGCAACACTGGATGTGATGGATGCCTGTGGTGGGAGTGGTGGAGGGAGGAAGGCCTGGGGTTCAAACCCGGGAAACAGAAAGCACGAACCTCTGTTCTGTAATAACTGCACACTGTGCGTAATAGAAGTTCAAACCATTGTCAAATACGATTACAGCTACTGATGTATGATGACAAACCATGAGAATATGTGTTTCTGGGTGCCCATGCCTAGAAACGGACTGAGACACTAAAAGGCACGAACCTCTGATTATGTTTTCCAATGACTTAAAGTCGACCCGGCCTCCCCCCCCCCCCCTGCCACCCCCCCTTCCCCACCCCCGCACACACACACACACACACACACACACACACACACACACACACACACACACACACAACGTCCCCAGCTGAAAACTATAACTGAGATGAGACATTCGGACACAGAGACTGATTTTGAAGCGACGCGAGGTAACTTTTCCAGTCCAACAGATCCTGCTGTGTTGCTTACGATGACAAACATACGCCGATACCCTCGCGGCACGTGAAAAATTATAACTTTCCGTGGTTCGTCGTTGCTAAGATACAATCCAAATTGCATACCTGCTGTAGGACTGGTCAGTAATACCACTGTGGTACCGACTGAGATTTCTTAGACAATACCATACCTGTCACGTGACACCCAATATGCATACAATGCAAAAGAAAGGGAGTATTATGACAACCGTGCCAATAGCAGTTTTTTTCTCCAATGTGCACGCAGGCCCGTGCATATAGACACTTTGTTAAAGTGCAGGGGACTTGTGTACTCATCAACCCCCCTGTGTTTTGTGTCGAGACATTCACACACTGAACAACTAGACGGCCAAAGAAAATATTGTGTGCGTGCAAATAGGTTTTACATTACCTTGGCAGTGCCGACAAGGTGATCCATGATTGTCTCCCTTACCTTCGCTCTTTTTTGGCAAATGCGATCAAAAGACGCTCTTTGCTTGTTGTCAGATTCAACATACCTCTCTGTTGTCCTATGTACACTCACAGAGAGAGAGAGAGAGAGAGAGAGAGAGAGAGAGAGGTTGGTTCACTTGTCGAAATGTCTCCAGTCCCCAGAGAAACCGTAAATGGACGAAAAGAGACGATTGAGACAATGATCATACGATTTAGGCGTACATACAAAGCTTGGCCGAAGATCCGTGAATATCTGCAGGGACTTTCCAGTGTCTAGACTGTTTCCGTTATAAAGTTCAATCCTGGTAAATATGCTGACTTTTCTTTCTCTCTTGTGGCAGTGCGGTGTCTGTCATCCTTAAAAAAAGTATTAAACTTTCAGCAGTAGATGTCTTGGTGTGTGTGTGTGTGTGTGTGTGTGTGTGTGTGTGTGTGTGTGTGTGTGTGTGTGTGTGTGTGAGAGAGAGAGAGAGGGGGGAGGGGGGTTATCCCCTGACCAGCCTCTGCCCTAGCGCCAAATAGTTTACATATTTAGCCAGCACATTTTTGACATATTTACCCTTCGTGGTTTGTCCAATGGTGACCCACTGTCGACAACCCCTCCAACGTCACTGGAAAAAAGGGATAAATGCCTATATCGAATCATTGTACTTAAACCCCTCTTTCCAGATCACGATGTCCCTCTCTTAGGAAAAGCTTGAGGAAACAGCAACATTGCTTTTGTTTCCGCAAGGGAAATATTCAATGGTCCATCTGCCTTGCATAATTGTTCCATCAGTATGAGAAACTCTTGCAGTCGGTTCTGCCCTGCATAATTATTACTCCAAGCAGGGTGAGCGGTGGTCTAATAGGTAGCGCGTCGGATTTAGCCGCTGCGCTACTGAAAGGCAGTCACCAATGTCATGGCGATGAAGCGTGGGTTCGAGCCCAGGTCGAACTTGTGACTATGTGATACCGTTTTTTTCTGGCTGCCGGGCTGCTCATCGGGGGTTTCTCTCCGGGTTATCTGGGTTTCCTCTCCCAGCGAAATTGTTGTTAAAAAAATAAAGGTATTGGGTGGCGCTGCACTGCGGCTACGCGCTTCCCCCGGGGAAAGCAACCCGGAAATTTCCCGAAAGGGACAATAAAGTAGTTAAAAAAAAAAAAAAAAAACTTCTCAGAAGATCTGCTTTTGTTGTAGAGTTTGTGTTTGAGTTCTAAGTCGTGTGTAATTTAGCTGGCTCGCTCACTCCATTTGTATGGGGCTAGATATGTATGTATACAATTAAAATGTCTGACTGAGTCAGCTGGCACACATGTTGTGTTGCGGGTAAACAGAATGTGTGTTTTATGTATAAGAAAAGTGATGTTTTTAAAGTTGTTGTTCATGTACTTTGTGTGCTTGATTTTGTTGTTGTTGTTGTTCTTGTGTTCTTTATATTGCATTCCTCCATGCCCCAAAAGGGGAAAAAGGAAATAAAATCTTGAATCTTGTTCTTGTTTGTTCTGGGTGGATGGATCGTCTAGGAGGTGAGAAATGGGAGTTGGTAGAAAGGGGGCGAGATGGTTAGGCGGGTGTGTGTGCATTTGGGAGGAGGGGGGGGGGGGTAGGGGGGTCCAATTACAAGATACAAGATTTTTATTTCGATCCTCGAATGCGACACTATGGATCCTCGAATGGAACCAGCTATGCAGTTGAACAAAACTTCTCGCGAGCAGGGTGTGTGTGTGTGGGGGGGGGGGGATTGGTTGGGAGGGGGGGGGGTATGAAGTCAGTTCGAAGAGAGTTCGTTCATAAATGAAACCAAAAGTCAATTTCTCTGCACCTACGTGTGCTGCACTTGACTTATTGCCCGTTCTGAGACTGATTACATCTTTTAATCAAACAATGAAAACATACATTTGCTTTGCATAAAATTGTTCAGGTATACGTTCATACAAACGTAGGAGGACGTTGGTCAGCCGACAAGAGGAGTTGGCGAATGGCGAGCAGATGTTTTTGGCGTGCCAGCTGGCTTCAAGCACGCAGTATCCACACAGCCTTCAGGCGATCAAACAGTCCTCACATACATGACGGTCAAAAACGTGGGCTTTCTGCTTTGGCTAGGTCACGCAAAACTGGAACTCTTGCACAGGGGGAGAGAGAGAGAGAGAGGCAGACAGACAGACAGACAGTATTCCGCGGCATTTATTGGTCTTTTTAACACATTTCGTACCGCGCATGAATATCCCACGTTTTTGACTCTTTTTCGGTTTGGCCCTGTATGCGAAAATCAGACTAGATGAACAGTTCCTTGACGGCTCTTAGTCTTACTGCAGCAAACACGAGTATACACAAAGTGCAACACTCCCACCAAGCCAAATTTAAATCCGTGAAGACGTTATATTGTGATTTAGACTAATTATGTTTTGTTTTTGTTTTTAGTGAGACCACTGATGCACAGTCTCAAACCTTCTCGGTAGGAACTGAGTTAAATGTGATCTTTCTGTCAAAGGTGATGCTACCGCTCAGTTGGTATAGTTCGCCCGTTAGGGGGGTGCAAATGTACACCAGTCACTGATTCCGTCGATATTTCGGCATAAAGTCAAGTCGAAGAACGAAGTCAGCGGCCACGTGACTTCCCCTCGCCAGACCCCGGAGTACACCCCCCCCCTCCCGCGTTGCGGGGATACAGTCGCCCCGGGTAGTGGACGACTGGAGTTTATTTGCCCCTCCTGCGCATGACTGGTATACATTTGCACCCCCTAACGGGCAAACTGTTCCAGCTGAGCGATACTACCACCACGACTGTATTCTGTGTCTCCTTCCTCTCCTTCACTTTCCATGCTTGGCTTGGCTTGTGAATTCTATCAACTGGGTGCGAAACTGGTACTGTTTTTCCCCTCGCTACCCCGCCTTTGATTTCACCCTTTGATGGAAAAGGGCCTTAAACCCACAACCATCCAACTGCATTGAATGGTGTTCACGTGGACTGTTCAGCTAGGGACGCTGTCCATTTCCCCCCATAACCTGCTTATTAGGACAGTTTCCAAACGCGCCAGGCTTGTGGCATGAGGCGTTAAACTCAGCTAAACAACTATCTAACCAATCTCCTCTTCGCCGGCCATAGGAATAAAAAGCCCTGAAACCTCGAAATACGTAGATTGTAAAGGGACTTCTTAGGTTAAAATCTGACGGAGTCAGTCACATGTTTTACTTTGTTTCATTCGCCTTTTGTTTACGCAGACGACACTTTGGGGCGATTCAACCGGAGGCTGATCACATGACATGTCGAGACGCCGGCAATTTCGCCCGCAATTTCCTACAATCGAGACAGAGAAACTGTACAGTTGTCTTACTTTCTGTCTGAGGCTAACGGAACTGCACAATGTCTGCATTCACCTCAAAAAAGGGCTTAGGCGCCTGAAAAAAATCCAAGCTGCGTGGGCCCTTTTTGCCGACAACGACGGTGTACATGTCCAGCGTGATATCCAGTGTACGTCATCAGGGGAGAACTCTTCAGACTGTGGAGGATCGATGGGTCTAGACTGCCTGGCCAATGAAAACTGCTCCAAGTTTATCAAAACGTCACTGGACGGCCCGACGGAGCCGCCAGCATTGTGACGGGAACGGATCTCTTTTTTTTTTTCTTTTTTTTTTGGGGGGGGGGGGGAGGGGAGGTTGCCGTGGACCTTTTAGGCTGTAAGGGGAGACACTCTGTGGGGAAACAGGGATTAATTTCTGTCTGATATTAAATCATAATCATCATCATCAGCAGCAACAGCATGTGCATTAGCAGCAGCAATATCATCCCGACCCTCACAAAAAAACAAAAACAACAGGAAACAAAACAATAAATAGCAACAAATATCACTCTGTCTGTCTTTCTGTCTGTCTGTCTGTCTGTCTGTCTGTCTCTCTCTCTCTCTCTCTCTCTCTCTCTCTCTCTCTCTCTCTAACTTAACTCTCATTAACTTTAATCATTTCTATTTTCTTGGTTATCTTTGCCATCTATTTTAGCCATAAGCTTATTCTCTGAATTCTTGTATTAAATGTGTGTAATGTGTATAATCCTAAGCTTACTTTTACTCTCGTACTGTAGTCTAGCAACGGCAAGGTTGCAAACTGGCCTTTTGGCCAAAATCTTCTACCGTTGGAAAATAAAGGATTGTCATTGTCATTGTCATTGTCTCTCTCTCTCTCTCTCTCTCTCTCTCTCTCAACGAGTGAGAAAAAGAATGAGCTCTGATTTGGATTTTCATGGTGGTTTTTTTTTTTCCTTTCCTTTTCTTTTCGTAGTATGGCAACGGCAAGCTTTTTTTTTTTTTTTTTTTACATGGGATTTGCGCCCACAGCTTCTACCTATGAAACATAAAGGTTTATTTTCTCTCTCTCTCTCTCTCTCTCTCTCTCTCTCTCTCTCTCACACACACACACACACACACACACACACACACACACACACACACACGCACGCACGCACGCACGCACGCACGCACACACACACACACACACACACACACACACACACACAGAGTTGGAAAGTGTCACTGTCGTTGTCATTGCCATTGTTGTTGCCATTGTCTCTCCGTAAACGCTAGTTTGCCAGTAGTGCAGCGTTTTAAATTACAATTTTGACGGTTTTAGTAGTCGACATTTGCTAGAATCGGAAGCCGACTTTCAAGCCTAGCGAGCCGACTGCGCCAGGTTTTGCGAGTCTTTCAAGGCGTCGGACAGTTTTGAGAGTCTTCAAATCGTCGGACAGTTTTGCGAGTCTTTCAAGGCGTCGGACAGTTTTGCGAGTCTTTCATGGCGTCAGACAGTTTTGTGAGTCTTTCAAGGCGTCGAACAGTTTTGCGAGTCTTTCAAGGCGTCGGACAGTTTTGCGAGTCTTTCAAGGCGTCGGACAGTTTTGCGAGTCTTTCAAGGCGTCGGACAGTTTTGCGAGTCTTTCAAGGCGTTGGACAGTTTTGTGAGTCTTTCAAGGTGAGTTAGACAGTATTGCGAGTCTTTCAAGGTGGGTTAGACAGTTTTCGCTGGCAAACACACAACGGCAGACAACCCCAGAACAGCCACACACATTATCAAATGGCAGTCTTCACCACGAAGGTACAACAAATCAACAAATACAGATTTGTCCACCCCTTCACTGACCTTGGGCGTCCTGGGCAAATTAAAACAAAAAGTGATGTCAGTCGTCATTTGCCTATCAGTCGTTCACACGACACAGATAAGACATCGCTTCTGCCGCAGTGCAGGGAAGTCAAACTGCTCATCACAGAATGCAATAATATAACTGTTGATTGTAAACAACGACAGGTGTCCAGGGAAAGAGTATGATCAAAATCAGTGCATATAGGGAACGTACATCAATCAAAATTCGCAGTGCAGCAACATCATGGCCTTGTGCGTCGGGGTCGCCGGTGTAGCTGTTACACATTCTCTCTCTTTCCCTCTCTCTCTCTCTCTCTGATATATATAAAAGTAGCCTGTCTTTCTCAGGGGCATCCATGTGGAACTCTTTACCACTGAGTATCCAAAACGTTTCCAAATTCATAAACTTCAAACAAATTCTACACGATACGCTTATCTGACGATGTATATAGAAATGTGTTACATACATGTTTTGCAATATTAGAGACGACTGTAAATTTCTTACTTGGCATACAGCCAGTATCATCAGCACATGCCACGTATGTTTTGATTTGTTTATCGTGTGTATTTTTCTCTCCTGTATTTCCCCTAGATAGTTTATACTTTTCTTTTTTTAAACATTTTTATTGTTTGTTTGTTTGTTTTGATTTTTTTCTCAATACCCTTTAATGTAGAACAGCAGGACAGCATGTAAGATAGGCAGCAATGCCTAAATGCTCTATCCTGAATAAAAAACGTTTCATCATCATCATCATCATCATCATCTCTCTCTGTGTGTTACATGACATGTTTTGGCATATTAATGATGGCAATGAATTACAAGGTCTTCCTTGGTATACAGCCAATATTACCAGCGCCTACCACTTATATGTTAATTTGTTTATCATTTGTACCTTTTCTCTCTCTTCCATTTTTTTTAAATAGATAATTTGTTGTTTAGTATCCTTGAATGTAGAATATTAGGACACCCTGTAAGATAGGAAGCAATGCCTAAATGCTCTATCCTGAATTAAAAAAAAAAAAAAGTTTCATGATCGATGATGATCATCATCATCATCATCATCATCTCTCCGTCTCTCTCTCCCCCTCACCCCCCCCCCCCCCAGCAATTGCATGTTTAAACTGATTTGATCTGCACAATTTTCTGCCCCCCCCCCCCCTTTCTTTTAGCGTACTTTTGGCAATGGACATGAATGTCTTAACTTAACTGCAACAATATTCGTATTCATAGCAATATGATTTTGTATTCTCTATCCTATCCTTGCCTGGCGTGCTTCCTACTCTCTCTCTCTCTCTCTTTTACTGAGAAGTGTGGTGGTTTTGGTCTAGATTAGATTACCGATAAGATAAAACTTTATTAATAAAATCCGTATTAATCCTGATATACCAAAATAGCTCTAGATAATACGTTGTTTACTACCAGCAATATCCCAGGAATAGCTCACACAACATATTATTGTGCACTACTCTACTTTTGCCTTTTGTGCAGAAGCTTGATATCAAGCATGAGCGCGTCTCTCATTGGAGGAAGAAGTAGATCACGTGAGTTTATTGACCCCTTAGATTGGGGTGTGCATGTAAGGGCAAGACATGTGCAGCCGTTGGACGTGGAACAGCCGTTACAATACAATAATCCGCGTCCTACTCAAGTTGTACTTTGACGTAGCCTGGGAGACGTTCTTTGTCAATGTCCTTAATCTGGAACACAACTTGTTTACAACACTGATGACGGGGGTAGAATGTGTTTTTCAGCCTCACTGACGAGCTGGTACAATCTGGTGTGTGTGTGTGTGTGTGTGTGTGTGTGTGTGTGTGTGTGTGTGTGTGTGTGTGTGTGTGTGTGTGTGTGAACCAGATGTGTTTACAAGGATCCCGTCGGCATTATTAAAAGTCAAGCTGTTTTTATGCCTCTGCTGGTGTAAATATTACCACCGAATCATTAGGGGGCGAGGAGAGAGAGAGGGAATGGTGGGGGGAGGGGGAGCGGAGGGGAGGGGAGGGGAGGAGAGAGAGAGAGATGCAAGGCAGAGCAAGGATCGAAGCAAAGGTAGGCAAGCAAACGAGCAAACGAGTACGTTTGTTCACGAGGGAGAGAGGAATGAAGAAAGTAATCCCCTGGTCATGTACCTACGGTACTGACAAACCAGGCAAGCAACCAACCGACTAAACAACTAAAGAACTAAACAAAAACAAAAAAACGAAACAAACGAAGCAACTGATAAGATCAGCCCCTTGCACCCTCCCCCCCCTTCCCTCTGGAAAAACAACAAAACAAAAACAAAAAAAACAAAAAAATGGAAGCTAACGAACAATGCCAATGTACCAACCACAGAGATTTGTAACAACTTCTGAAAAAAAGAAAGAAGAAAAAAGAAGAAGAAGAAAAAAGCTTGTATAAGTGCATAAAGTGCATAAGAACACGAATGACAAACGCCACAGCTGGAAGCATCAACTATAACTGACAGTTTGTTTGGGCAATATCTCCACGATATTAGTAGCCACACTACTCGTTTTACAATATGTTGCACTTACAGACACGATAATCTTTGAGAAACGAGCCTAGTCAGCGTCGCGGAGGGTACAGAGGATACGTGCTCTGATATTATTGACTGACCTTGACTTTGGTGCAGTGGTTATGACCGACCTTGACATCTCTGCACCAGTCTGGCTTACAATTTCAAAAGCTATTTTAGCCACCTTGTTGTTGAAATGATCCAGTGAACGAATCGACCCGAGTTTTTTTTTTTTTTTTTTGGACAATTGGCAACGTTACCCGGGTGCCTGCGTGCATGTGTGTGTGTGTGTGTGTGTGTGTGTGTGTGTGAAGAAAAGAGGGTGGGAGGAGAACCTCCAACGATGATCAACGTAAGTTGCACTCAGGTATATGTAATGCCCTATCTGCACTAGTCTTTCGCCCCCTCCCCCCCCCCACCCCTTTTCATTCGGCTTACCTTAATCTTTTTATGGTCCGTGAAGCGAATCGGCTACTTGCTGCGGCTGAAACCCGGGTAACGCCAGGTTGTTGTGTTTGATGTGACGTGTTTAGGGCCACAGTGCAACGAGCTCCCACTCTTTTTGGACACAGGAAAACGCGTGAGACTGTGATCGGGACGGGGGTGGAATCAGAGAAGCAGTCGTAATGTGCATTCCATAGGTGTGAATAATTTGTTTATCCGTCTAACTCCGTGGCTTCTCTGCACTGGGTTGTAACTTCCGATGCACCGTCCCCCCCCCTCTCCCCTCACACACACACACACACACACACACACACACACACACACACACACACACACACACACACACACACACACACACCTTGACTTTGGTGCACTGGTTATGACCGACCATGACATCTCTGCACCAGTCTGGTTTACAATTTCAGAAGCTATTTTAGCCACCTTGTTGTTGAAATGATCAATTGAGCGAATCGACCCGAGGATTTTTTTTTTTTTTTTTTTTTGGGGGGGGGGGGACAATTGGCAACGTTACCCGTGTTAATCATAGTTCGTTACGTCTTTCGCCAAAAGAAAACAGACTTTTTATCTTTTTTTTTAACAGGAAATAGCAGGGTTTGAAATGAGTTTGAAATAAAGATAGTTTGAAAGAAATTAGAAATAAAGATGGTTTGACGTGAATTTAAAAGAAAGCTGGTTTGAAATGAATTTAAATCAAGACAGTTCAAGTTGAAACTATGGGTTTGAAATATTGGTATTAGGATTATCTGGCGCTCATTTCAATGGTCTTTAGAACAACAATTTCGTGTTATTGATTGATTTTTGTATTCATTCGATTCGCTCTCCACCTTTGCAATGTTGTAACCATGAAAAAAAAACCCAAAAAGCATTCATTTTATCATTTTACGTGAGTACATATTTCACCGCAGCACAGTCCGAAATGCGCCCGTCGGCAGTGAAGCGTATCCACAGACAAAGTAATGGTCCCCAGTCCCACACATAATTATGCAATATCCCGCAGCTACAAATCTGAGCATTTGACACCTTACATTCGATTACCTGAGATGATCGATATGAAATGCGTTCACGGCACGCAGTCCAATATCAGTGCAGTACGAGAATTAATGATTGAATTTTTGTTGTTGTTGTTGTTGTTCGGGGCGGTGGTAGTATGTGTTGTTTTTTTTTCTTTTCCAGTTATAGAGCTCACACAGTGTCCAGAAACAGAGACAAAACCGTGCCGAAAAACTGCCCCCACTTCCTGTCGGGGTCCGTCCACGCGACTGTGCACATCTCCGTGCAGTGGCCATCCGTCCTGTGCAGTGGTTTTGTTGCTGTTTGTGGACACTGTGTGAACTCTGCAACTGTGACAGAGGTGACTGTGCTTGTACGGTCGACTCTGTAAAATTTGTTCACACTTCGGAAAGCTTTTTGTTGGGAGCTTAGATCTTTAATACTTCGCTTGTAAAATCATGACAGACTCGAAACACCTGTTAGATGGTGTCACTCGCGTTACAAGTGTTTACGCTAAGGTTTTTTGTTTTTGTTTTATTTTTTTTTTTGTTTTTAACAAAACGCTTCTTCAATTGCCAGGCGTGTGCTTTCGCGTAGGAAACTAAGACAGATAGCTCGACTAGACAGACTGGAAAGACATCATGTTCTGGGCCAGTTGCTGGAAATGGAGTGCACGCCAGAGATTTAGGACATTGCACCAATACACAAAACCTGACTTTTCTGCACCAGTCACTCGGCGATGTGGGGGGCAAATCCTTCACGTGTTCCTAGTGTATTATTTGGCTATATTTTCTGAACTGAAATTGGGGCAAAGCGGGGTTTTACACGTATGACTGTTGTAGTATTTCATTTCTATTTGAAAAGAAAAATCTAGTTTTAGACATCTTGTATCACTTTGTTTTTATCTATCCTTTTTTTCATCTACTAGTTAATTTCTAGTTTTCTAGTTTTTCCAGTATTGTACCCTATTTTTACCCCCCCCCCCCCCCCCCCCCCCCCCCCCGGTATTTTAGCATTATTTTTTAACCTATTTTATTTCTAGTAATTTTTTTTCTATTTTTCTACTATTTTATTTCTAATAGTTTTATTTTCATCGACTATTTTTGTCCTAGTAGTTTTATTTCTAGTCATTTTTTTTAAATTTTATATACTATTTCATTTGTAATACATGCATTTTAGTTCATATTTTCTAGTGTTTTCTTCCGAAAAAGAAAAAGACCCACAATGAACGTGTGCTTTCGTTCGGACGCGGCAAACCTTACACAACCGGATCTTCACATACCTTGCTCTGATAGACCTTGACTCTTCTGTACTCTCGTCTTCGACGACAGGAGGCATTTTGTCATTGATATAATTATTCCATCTTGATTTACTAGCCTGTTACGCCGTGCTTCCTGTCACCAAATGAGGCAAAATTCTGCGGTTTGCACAAAGGTCCTGCGGTCGCGAAGCCGGCCGTTAATTTTCTCATAGTCATTATCTTCGCCAGCGTAAAGGAAAGATCTGTTCTTCTACAGTTCTGGAAGCAGTCTGATGAGCAAAAACAGGAACAAGGGTTTTTTTTCTGTTTCTTTCTTATTCGTAATAAAGGGCGTGGAGCAAAGTGTGTGTGTGTGTGTGTGTGTGTGTGTGTGTGTGTGTGTGTGTGTGTGTGTATGTGTGTGTGTGTGTGTGTGTGTGTGCGTGCGTGTGTGTGTGTTGGTAGGAGGGTGGGTGGGTGCCTGCGTGCATGTGTGTGTGTGTGTGTGTGTGTGTGTGTGTGTGTGTGTGTGTGTGTGTGTGTGTGTGTGTGTGTGTGTGTGTGTGAGGGCGGAGGGGAGGGGGGAGGGAGGTCGTACGAGCATGTGTGTGTGTGTGTGTGTGTGTGTGTGTGTGAGGGCGGAGGGGAGGGGGGAGGGAGGTCGTACGAGCATGTGTGTGTGTGTGTGTGTGTGTGTGTGTGTGTGTGTGCGTGTGTGTGTGTGCGTGTGTGTGTGTGTGTGTGTGTGTGTGTGTGTGTGTGTGTGTGTGTGTGTGTGTGTGTGTGTGTGTGTGTGTGTGCGCGTGTGTGTGTTGGTAGGAGGGTGGGTGGGTGCCTGCGTGCATGTGTGTGTGTGTGTGTGTGTGTGTGTGTGTGTGTGTGTGTGTGTGTGTGTGTGTGTGTGTGTGCGTGTGTGTGTGTTGGTAGGAGGGTGGGTGGGTGCCTGCGTGCATGTGTGTGTGTGTGTGTGTGTGTGTGTGTGTGTGTGTGTGTGTGTGTGTGTGTGTGTGAGGGCGGAGGGGAGGGGGGAGGGAGGTCGTACGAGCATGTGTGTGTGTGTGTGTGTGTGTGTGTGTGTGTAGGAGCGTGGGTGGGTGCCTACGTGCATGTGTGTGTGTGTGTGTTTGTGAGGGCGTAGGGGGAAGGAGTGGGGGGGGGGGAGGTCGTACGAGCATGCGTGTGTGTGAGCATACGTGTGTGTGTGTGTGTGTGTGTGTGTGTGTGTGTGTGTGTGTGTGTGTGTGTGTGTGTGAAGAAAAGAGGGTGGGAGGAGAACCTCCAACAATGATCAACGTAAGTTGCACTCAGCTATATGTAATGCTCTGTCTGCACTAGTCTTTCGCCCCCTCCCCCCTCCCCCCCTTTTCATTCGGCTTACCTTAATCTTTTTATGGTCCGTGAAGCGAATCGCGTACCTGTTGCGACTGAATCCGGGTAACGCCAGGTTGTTGTGTTTGATGTGACGTGTTTAGGGCCAAAGTGCAACGAGCTCCCACTCTTTTTGGACACAGGAAAACGCGTGAGACTGTGATCGGGACGGGGGTGGAATCAGAGAAGCAGTCGTAATGTGCATTCCATAGGTGTGAATGTTTTGTTTATCCGTCTAAAGGCTCGTTTCCATGCATCCGTTTTTGCTGACCCGGCGGCAAACCGCATCCGGCAAACCGGCAAACTAACGAACAAGTAAAGAAAAAGAACGACTGTACCCATGTTCCGTTCCGTCAATCCGTTAATCCGTTTATCTGCCCGTTTAACATGTCCGGCAATGGCGAACGGTTGCTCTTCCGTTCCAAAGCAAAAACGGATTGCCGTGCCGGGTGATGGGAGATAATTCTCGGAGAAAACTCTGTGCTATATTCTCCCGCCATTTTCATTTTTCAACATGAAGAATGGAAAATACGACGCCGGTGTCATAGAGAAACTTATTAATATTGTGAGGCAACACCCCATGTTGTATGATGCAGCCGACGACAACTACAGCAACCAAAAACAAAACACCACCAAAACACCCTGTTGAACCACCCTTGATTGCACTGGCGCCATGCTTGCACACAAAAAAAGGAAAATATGGCGGGAAATCTATTGCACCTCCCAGTTGACGAACAGAGAGGCTGGCGGTATAAACGGTGAACATGGAAACAGACAGCCCGTCATACGGCAATCCGTTTTTCCAGCAAGTGACGGTTTGACGGATTGACGGATTGACGGATGTCTTTGCCGGTTACATGGAAACGGAACTTAACTCCGTGGCTTCTCTGCACTGGGTTGTAATTTCCGATGCACCGTTCCCCCCCCCCCTCTCCCCTCACACACACACACACACACACACACACACACACACACACACACATACACACACACACACACACACACATACGCGCGCCTCATACCTCCCTCGGCCCCTAAACCACCCCCATTCTCTCTGTCTCTCTGTCTCTGTCTCTGTCTCTGTCTCTCTCTCTCTCTCCCCATGTACGCACGTCTCTTTGACCTTTTCAGATACATCGACTTTGCACTCGCAGTATGAAGTAGCAACCCGAGGTTTTGTTTAATCTAATCTAATTTTTGTCTAATCATGTTTAGTATTCGGCCCAAACCGCCCCTAACCGGCTTATCAGCGGGTATTGTGTGGACCGAATTTCTCACACCATTCGGTGCATTTGTTGTTCTACTGCTTATACCACTCGTGGAACTTTAGTTAGTAAGGTAGTTACGTCGCTAGAGAGGTAGTGAGTTAATTAGTGAGATAATAAGTGAGTGAGTGAGATAGTTATTAAGTAAGTTAGTTGTGTGGGTAGGTAGGTAGGTAGGTAGGTAAGTAGGTAAGTAGGCAGTCTACTTAGTTGTATATAATTATTCATCTCTTCGTTTGTGTGGACACCGTATTGTATATACAGTATACGCCGGTTATAAGAAACTCGAGGGGGGTGAATTTTTTGGTTTCTTATATCCGAGTTTTCTTATATCTGAAAGTCGGATATAAGAAAGTATTTTGAAAAATATTTCTTATAACCGAGTTCAGTGAAAAAAAGGTTTAAAACATTTTTTTTTTCTCAGTTCGTGTATGTTTTGCATGAAATTAAGAAATATCTGGTTTCTCTTAAAGACCTGCACAGAATATATATGTGTAGAGTTAATATACACCAGTGCGCTTGTGTCCTTCAATGTCAGATTTTTTTGTTTGAACATGAGAATACTGTTTTTGCTTCCCAACTGTAGCGCTGGCGGTCATGTGGTAAGAAAAAACAAAACAAAAAGAAAAAAAAAACAACCAAACCAACCAACCAACCAACCAACCAACCAACCAAACAAACAAACAAACAAAAAAGAACTAAGGGGAGAGAGAGAGAGAGAGAATTCCCTTGTATTTATAGGATATATTAAAAGTGCATTATGTATCAACTTTTGATCTATAAAACACTCGTGCCATTAGAGTATGATATGCGATGCTTTCCGTGTCTAATTTGGCTGAAAAAAGCTGCAAATTAGCTTTTTTTTCTGTTGGGAGGGGGAAGGGGGATGGAGGAAAGATGGACCACGTATATTGTCAAAGAAAGGAATTGATCAACAGTTAGTCTAATACTGATAGTTTTATTCTCCTTAACGCGAGCCCTGTAGACAGAGACAGACATACAGAGAGAGAGAGAGAGAGAGAGAGAGAGAGAGAGACTGAGCTCCCAATCGGGCAAAAAAACAAAATAATAATAAAAACAACATATAACAACAAAAATGCATCTCGTATTTTTTCTTCTTGCCAACATTCAATTTTGCACGGAACACAATGGTAAAGAACCAATTCAAGAAAAGAAAATCATGCGCCATCATGTGCCTGTCCTAAGTGACGTCAGACCTGACCTGTTTTCTTAGAATGAGTGAAATTTTCTTGGAAATGTACTTTCGGTTTCTTACAATGAGTGAAATTTTCTTGGAAATGTACTTTCGGTTTCTTATATCCGAGTTTTTGTATCAAGCGGGACAAGAAATTTGCTTTCCTAAAACCGAGTTTTCTTATAAGCGAGTTTCTTGTATCCGAGTTTTTGTAATACATAATAAAGAAGAGTTTGGCCGGGGGAAAAAAATTCGTTGGCAATAACCGAGTTTTCTTATATCCGAGTTGCTTATATCCGGCGTCCACTGTATTGGGAATGGGGGCTCTATGAATGGTGAGATACCCTTAGATCTGTTAGACGTTTCAGCGGTAGGATGGTAGGTCCCCCCCCCCCTCCTCCATTGTGGCTTGTAGCCAATATAGGGCAAGGCGGACTTGTCCACTGGCATACAAAGCACACACCTCCTAGATCTAGGGAGCGCTCTCAGCTTTACTTACTTCCCCTACTTTCAAATTGACCTGATTGAGCGCATGTTTTCGGCTTTAGCGACGCCTTTGTTCCTTTTCTATATATATATATATATACACAATACCTTGTCCAATTTTCGAGTAGAACATACAAATTTCCCACGGGCGGGACAAAAACAGGCTGGGAGCGTATTCGCAAAACACAGAATGATAAATGATGTCGGCATTGCACCAAGAGGAAAAACACGCCGAACACGGAAACAATACTCACCACAAAACAATCTGATCTGATTTTATCTGAGGCTGAGCGCGAAAAACAAAACATATGGGAGTTAACTCTATGTTTACCACGCTCTCTCTCTCTCTCTCTCTCTCTCTCTCTCTCACACACACACACACACACACACACACACACACATTTGATCTATGCACACGCTAGAAACGCGAGTCTGCACGTGTCTCGTACGCTCGTATTGTGTGTGTGTGTGTGTGTGTGTGTGTGTGTGTGTGTGTGTGTGTGACATGCATATGCTTGTTTTGTATTTTGATTTAGCTTTTTTTTTCTCTTTCCCCTTCGTCTTTTTATAATCTTATGTTGTTGTAGTTTAGCATGGATAGATGGTCAGACAGGTTCTCGTGAACCTATATGAGTATAACTCAATCCTTGTGTCATAAAGTTTCATCATCATCATCATCTCTTTGCTCTCGGAATAGCCGAATTTTAGAACCTTAGACTTTTAATGCTCGAGTCATGAGTTCGAATCCCAGCTGAGGTCAAATATTTGTGCTGACCTTTTTCTCGTTGCCCCGTCTTTAATATTATCCGTACGTGGTGGAAAAGGACTTAAACTCCTAAACACCCATTTCCCCCCCCCCCCCCTCTCTCTCTCTCTCTCTCTCTCAGACTGCGTCCTAAAACGGGTTCAGCTGAGAACGGAACTCTCGGCAGAACAGCTGGTCATATATGTGACGAAGCCGCTTTTTGACAAATGGCGGTCCCGATCGAGACAACGACATTCATGGTACGTATACACAGCTCGTATCTCATGTCACCTCCGACCCCCACGTGGCCTAGAAACCACCGTGCGCGAAGGCTGTTGCACGTGCTTCGTTTCACCCCCCACCCCCCCACCCACCCACCCCTCTCCTGGCCGCTCCCTCCCCCCCCCCCCCCTCCCTCCCGCTTGTCGTTCCTGCCAAATATGTGCACGTGCACTACTGTCGCATCCCACGTGGTTCACGCATGACATGATGTTACACCCTTCATGTCCTGTTATTTTCGATTGTAAGTAGTGTGTTGTATCAGCTGCGTTATATACGCAGACTTCTTTTATCTTAACATTAATTTGACATCGGAGAGTAAACAGGTGGTCGTGTTCTATTGGAAATTCGAAATTAAAAGTCGTCGGAGAGCAAAAACAAGCGTACTGATGTATTGGATGTATTGCTAGCATTCATTAGAAATTTCATCATCAGGAAAATACTTCTCGAAAGTTTCGACGCATAAACATTCATCACAAATTGTTTGTAGAGCGTGTACTTTCCGAGCGTACACACACACACACACACACACACACACACACACACACACACACACACACACACACTGACACACACTGATGTACCCGTTTGTACAAATATACTTTTCAGTTACTGCTTTCATATTTATCGTGTCTGTTTTGTATTGAAATCTATTGTGTCAGTATATAGTCTCATTATCTTTATTATTATTTGTACTATTATTTTAGTGCCTTTTACATTGGATATGTTTAACACGATAGGAGGAAACAGTTCAATGACTTCGATCACAGCTGAAACCTGTGAAACTTGCAAAAAGTGCTGAAGAAAGTGTGCAAAGCAGCTGAACTATACTTGAAGTCAGACTGAAACAAACAGACTGGAGAGACGAGGAAAGGAAGAAACACAGGGGGAAAAAAAACAGAGAAAAATAACTAATCAAATTCATCATGCCTGCTTGTAGCCTTTTGTACACTTAGAGAGACAAAGAGAGAGGGGGGGGGGAGGGGGTTAGAGAGAGAGAGAGAGAGAGAGAGGGGTGGGTGGGTGTTTGGGGGTTTAACGTCCTTTTCCACCACATAGGGTGATATCAAAGACGGGGCAACGATGAAAAAGCCAGCACAATTATTTGGCCCCAGCGGGGTTCGAACTCACGACCCGAGCATTAGAAGTCCAACACTCTACCATTCGACCACCCCGGCTCCCCGAGAGAGAGAGAGAGAGAGAGAGAGAGAGAGAGAGGGAGAGAGAGAGAGAGAGAGAGATGACGATGATGATGATGATGATGATGATGAATCGTTTTTATTCAGGATAGAGCATTTAGGCATTGCTGCCTATCTTACAGCCGGCTGTCCTGCTATTCTATATTCACTGAAGAGTAAGAAAAGCTATGAAACAAATCAAACAACTACAAATCAGAGAGATGATGATGATGATGAAACCATTCTTATTCAGGATAGAACATTTAGGCATTGCTGTCTATCTTACAGGCTGTCCTGCTATTCTACATTTGAGAGAGAGAGAGAGAGAGAGAGAGATATTACAAACATCATAACATGCCCGGCCGAAACAAGGCCGCTGATGAAGCAAAAAAAAAAAATAAAAAAAATTCAGCAGCAGGAGTCCTAATATAACTGACAGCGCTCCCAATTTTTATCTGAGATGAAGCCGTGGAATATTGAAAAGCTAAAAGCGCTACTTCAGACCAGCCGTTAACCCCATCCCTGGCCGAGTCGGAGAGTGCAGAGTCATAGTCGACCCCGCTGTACCAGCTCTCTCTGGTTACCCTTGGTGGTTAATCAAAATGGCGGAGTTTTTCTTGATTTTCGATGAAAAAGTTGTGATGATGATTTATTACGAAACAGGCTGCACACGTACAGCGACAGAAATTTTGAGCACCAACAAGCTAAGCTCATGTTATGCTTAATATATATATTGTTGTCAAAACCTTTGAATGATAATCGTACTACTACTACTACTACTACTACTACTACTGCATGTAGTGCCGGAACGAACTGTTAGAAGGCAAGACAGGAAACAGTACGAGTAATAGTCACACAGACAGACAGACACACACACACACACACACACACACACACACACACACACACACACACACACACACACACACTCTTCTGTTATGCAGCCACTAATGCTCCTGAGGTAAGAACAGATTACTTTGACACGCTGGGATCCGAGTCTGTGTGCCTGATGTTTCGGGGAATAGTAGTAGTAGTAGTAGTAGTAGTAGTAGCACTGGAAACCATTCCCCCATTCTGACTTGCTGCCCCTGGTATGTAGCTATCATTAGTGACAAGACTGCTTTGCGGCAAGCGTAGGAAACAATTTGTTATGCTTGCCAGTTCGATTGCCGATTGCCGTGCAAGCTGTTTTAGTCGGGTTTCACTTGTCAAGTGGGAGGGAAAGCGATAAGCTGACCTACGCATCTACGTGGCTTTTAATAATAATTCTTATTATTAATATTCAGGTGAAACAAACGATTTCTGCTGCGCATTTGAAGGAACTGCTTGCGTAGCAAAAGAGAAGTTGTCATCCGCCTAGGACTGGCTATTGAAGTGTTGTATAATCATTTACTGGCATTTGAATGTGTTTCTGGGTTGAAATATTCCCTTGTCGACACAACATGTTTGGATTTAACGGCGACTCCTAAACTGCAATTGTGTTTGTTCTTGTCTTTAAAGCGTTTAGTTAGTTAGTTATGCGGGGAGCAGGGGTGCCCGAATGGTAGAGCGTTGGACTTCTAATACTCGGGTCGTTGAGTTCGTATCCCGGCTGGGGCCAAATATTTGTGCTGGCTTTTCATCGTTGCCCCGATCTTTGATATCACCCGTATGTGGTGGAAAAGGACGTTAAACCCCCAAGCACCCACCCACTTTAGTTAGTTATGCGTTACTTAATATGCACTTATTTGTTTGTTCATTCATACATGACTGGGGAGCCAGGATAGCCGAATGCTAGAGCATTGGACTTTCAATGCTCAGGGTCGTGAGTTCAAATCCCGGATGGGGCCAAAAAATGCACTGACCTTTTTCTCATTGCCCCATCTTTGATATCACCCACACGTGGTGGAAAAGAACGTGAAAAATTCCGAACACCCATCCACCCACCCTCGTACATTATCGCTACTTCCTGATGTGTATTTTCCTTTTTAATTTTCATATCGAATTTTCTGAGTGTGTATCAACGTGTATCAGGCTGGAGACAAATTTCCCATTTCGCACAATCCACAACATTCGTCTAACAAACAGCATTCAATTACCTCCCAGATAATCATATCTTTCCTACACCCTCAACCAACCCCCCCCCCATCCCTCCCCCCCCCCCCCCCCCCCACATTTTGTAACTCCTTGCGGGACTGACACACATAAGTCTGATCATTAATTAATATCTAACGCCTGCGTGACCTACGTAGCCTATCACGGACACAGAAGAACACTTTGCACGGTCCAACCATCAATTGATATCTAACGCCCACGTGACCTACATAGCCTATCACGGCTGTATCACGTGCTGCACTTGTTTTTTTTTTTTTTTTTTTGGGGGGGGGGGGGGGCAGTACTAGTTAATAGGCAGTAAGAGTACATTCACTCCTGTTCTCTGTCTCATAATTATACATTGTCAGATAGGTATCGGATGATTATATTGGAATTTGAGTTATCAGTTGTATGATATTTGTTTTTAACCGCTGTTTAATGTCTAATGTCTAATTAATGCACAGGACGACCGGCAGTCTCTGTTTCAGTACTTAACCCATTTTGTGCTCATGTCAAATATTTCTTTGGGGGTTGTTATGCTACGCTGCTTTGCAGTTTTACCAAGCAAAACAAAAAGGACGGTACAAAGCATACTACATTCACTAAACAACAACAACAACAACGATGACGACGACGACGACGACAACAACAACAACAACAACAACTCTTGTTTGCGGTACATGACATTGTATATTTCAACCGGGAGCCGGGGTGGCCGAATGGTAGAGCGTCGGACTTTCAATGCTCGGGTCGTGAGTTCCAATCCCGGCTGGGGCCAAATATTTGTGCTGGCCTTTTCTCGTTGCCCCGTCTTTGATATCACCCATACGTGTTGGAAAAGGACGTTAAACTCCCAAACCCCCACCCTCACCCGTTAGTAGTTTGAGAAAACAACCAGAAGAACAACAACGCGCAATAATGATTTTCTGTTAAATAGAGCAAGCATTTGTGGGTGTGTGTGTGTGTGTGGTGGGGGGGGGGGGAGGGGTATACGCTTGATCTAAATAGGTCAACACGATACGCGAATTAATATTTCAAAATCTTATATTGGAGACCTCACCATCGACTGTCGCATCGTTGCCAGTTTTGCAAAATAGTGGCGGAAGTTGCTTCGAATACTTTTGGAGACAATGTACGAGTCTTATCCTTCGGGCCAAAAATGTGCCAAAAAACGTGATCCCGACTGGGGGAGCCGGGATAAGCGAGTGGTAGAGAGTTGGACTTCCAATGCTCGTGTCGTGAGTTCGAATCCCGGATGGAAGCCAGGGTGCTAGGTTTTTCATCGTTGCCCCGTCTTTGATTTTTTAATTGTATTTAGTTTTTCATTTATTGATTATCTTATTTATTATTTTATCTTATTTATTATTTTATCTTATTTATTATTTTATCTTATTTATTGATTATTTTATTTTATTTATTTTATTTTATTTTATTTTATTTTATTTTATTTATTTTATTTTATTTATTTTATTTTATTTTATTTTATTTATTTTATTTTATTTTGTCCTTTATTTATCATTATCTTTATATCAGTTTATGTTATTTATCTATTTTGTCTTTTTTAATTTTATTTATTTTATTGATTTATTTATTTATTTGGGGGAGGGCGGGGGGGGGGGGGTAACAGCTTTTATGCAGAGCATAGATGCGCATTATTACTTTGCAATAACAGAAATCTGATGGAAAAAGTGTACAGTCTGCGGGACAGCGAACCATCCCCACTTAACCGGATCCGACCCGGTGATTTTGTATCCTTGGACTAAATCAGTCTTGGCTTTCCCTTGCTGTACGGGAATCGGCACATTTTTAGGTACGAACCGAACTTCGTCCTGGATAGCGGATAGTGTACGGACAAGGTCAGAGGGTATTATGAAAACAACCCACAGATGGTGGCAACATCTTGACAGACCCTCTCTCGGTGATCGACGACATATTGTATCTGAATGAAAATCTGCCACCAAGGGAGACAAGAATCTGCTCTTGACCTCGTAGCCTTACCGCCCTTGGCGTCGTATTTGTCATCACTGCATCAGTAAATGTACTTTTACCGTCGCTCAGAACACGCGTGTACGTAGTGCTGTTGAAATTGAAAGCCGGATGTGACGTCATCAGCGGTGAGTTTGAAACAGCAGGGCCTAATTACTACGCATTCGTAGGATAATTCAACAAAAACGAAGACGACACTGATGATTTGACGACGGCGGCCGCAGTCAGTGATACGACGGCCGCGGCGAAAACATTTTGTGTAAGCGAAACCTACTTTGAAGAGGGAGTCGGGATAGCCGAATGGTAGAGCGTTGGACTCTCATTGGTCGGGTCGTGAGTTCGAGTCCCGGCTGGGGCCAAATATTGTGCTGGCCTTTTTCTCTGTTTGCCACGTATTTGATATCGTATTCCGGCTGGGGCCAAATATTAATTTTTGTGCTGGCTTTTTCATCGTTGCCCCGTCTTTGATATCGCCCGTATGTGGTGGAAAAGGACGTTAAACCCCCGAACACCCACCCCCACCGTCTCCCTAAGCGCCGTGAGCACTCAGTTAGGGTGAAGCCGTGCGTTGACGTCGTCATCATCATCATCATCATCATCATCAGTCTAAGTAGGTGAGGGTTTTGAGCGATCGAAGTCTTTTGTTCACCGCAAAGATGATCCTACTAGCTAATTTGGGCACAGACTGAAGACTGATCTCCCTTAAAGCTGACATTTTTTTGCCAATGAAAAACAATATCGCCCATATGTGGTGGAAAAGGACGTTAAATCCCCAAACACCCACCCCACCCCCGTCTTTGATATCACCCTTACGTGGTGGAAAAGGACGTTAAATTCCCAAACACCCACCTCATCCGTCTACTGTGAAGGCTGAAGGTCACTGGTTGTGGGATGGAACGACTGCAAAGAAAAGCGGACACGATCGACTGAAAATAAGCTTTGCATGGCTGTATTACAGGTTTGGTTGAAACACAACCGTATTACACCTCGAATTTCCCTTACCGTGGTAATGCGACTATAGAACATACTAATACCCACAGGACCAAAGAACGACAAAGGTAATTGGTGGGTGGGTGGGTGTTTGGGGGTTTAACGTCCTTTTCCACCACATAGGGTGATATCAAAGACGGGGCAACGATGAAAAAGCCAGCACAAATATTTGGCCCCAGCCGGGATCGAACTCACGACCCAAGCATTAGAAGTCCAACGCTCTACCATTCGACCACCCCGGCTCCCCCCCAAGGTAATTGGTAATGTCAGTGAATACCCGGTAAATGAATTGGTGTTTTGCATGCACAGCAGAAGCATGAGAATCAGTCACGTGCAGTTTTGTGCACGACAATAACGGTAAATGTTTTGATTTTATTCAAGGACAGAAACAACAAACAAGACCAGAAAAGGGCGGTTCAACTGGTTAAACTGGGACAATGAACAACGTGCGTGCATGCGTACGTGTGTGTGTGTGTGTGTGTGTGTGTGTGTGTGTGTGTGTGTGTGTGTGTGTGTGAGAGAGAGAGAGAGAGAGAGAGAGAGAGAGAGAGACTTAATCGAACTGATTCATTGAAGGACAAATCTGAAACGAAAACACCAAACCAAATTAACCAATACCAGTAACGGACAGTTAACTCTCTCTCTCTCTCTCTCTCTCTCTCTCTGTGCGTGCGTGCGTGCGTGTGTGTGTGTGTGTGTGTGTGTGTGTGTGCGTGCGTGCGTGCGTGCGTGCGTGCGCGCGCGCGCGCGTGTGTGTGTGTGTGTGTGTGTGTGTGTGTGTGTGTGTCTGTGTGTCTGTGCGTGTGTGCGTGCGTGCGTGCGTGTGTGTGTCCCCGATGCAGTCACATTCAAGTTGTTGTCTGCTCACTGACAGGGCAGCATTGAAAACCACGTGGGAACATTGATTTTATTTTTGTTTTCCAGACAAACTGCACGTGGCGTGCGGACACGTGAATGAAACCAGTCAGTGGTGCCGCACTTAGTCTAAGATGATGAAGTGTGTATTTATTTTTGATCTCACAGCATCACGGGGATGCATGCAAATAGGCGGGCGTTTTTCTGGTGCTATATGCAGCTCCAAAGCAAAACACTCTCATTCAGCTGGATACCCAGGCCATAGCACCGCGGTTTTTTTTGTTTTTTTTTCCAAATTCAAAACGCCAATGCACCGGAAAAACGCTTTGAATTTTCGATTGTCGGTGAAAAAGACTGAAAGGGGTTATTTAGCTACGTTGGTGTGCGTGCGTGCGTGCGTGCGTGTGTGTGTGTGTGTGATTACATAGCAAGTACATAACTGAGTAATGCCTTTGATATTATAGTCAGCCACGCCCCATTCTTTGGTGCCAGGCCCGGCTGGGGCCAAATATTTGTGCTGGCTTTTTCATCGTTGCCCCGCTGTTGGTATCACCCGTATGTGGTGGAAAAGGACGTTAAAACCCCACCTCCACCCTCAGTGGTGCCAGGGAAGCGGAGGGGTTTATGTGGCAAGGGCGGAGGAGTGGGGTGGGGGGAGGGGGAGGGGGCCGGGGGAGGAGGTGAAAGAGTCTGTGGTAACCGATTGCCAATTTTTGTCCACCTGC
The DNA here is from genome assembly GCA_018292915.2 of Batillaria attramentaria. NCBI lineage: Eukaryota > Metazoa > Mollusca > Gastropoda > Batillariidae > Batillaria > Batillaria attramentaria. The sequence goes on from JACVVK020000756.1 coordinate 79,702, forward strand.
TCTTGCCTTGCACCTCCTACATAACGTCCCTGAACCAAGTGTACACGCACCCTAGTTTATGACCAGCGGGGGTCATGTTGCCCCTTGAGGCCTCGCATTTAACAGATCTATTTCTGTGGTTCACTGTCACTACAAGAGCAGCAGAATCCGTTCTTTTCTCCCTGCCTTTCTACGTATCACGCACGCGACACCTGCGCTGCTCTTTGCACGTGCAGTCCGATTACTTGACACGACTGAGCACGAGTCTTTCACACGTGACTAGGCCTGACCGCAAAATTAAAGGTCTGCAATCTCAGCAAAAAGCCGCAAACATTCCGTTTTTTTAAAAAACTGCGGCTCCTTCGACTGTGCATAATCCAGGCAACTCTGTCACAGTTGCAGAGTTTTCGGTGCTTCGGGGACCCTTATAAAACCAGAGCACGTGTTTGCCGTGACATTATTTGGCTTTTGGTCAGTGAGCGAGACACATCGCTACAGTGTCTAGCGGATACTGTGTGTTGCACGATCTTTCTCGCTCAGTGTCAAAACGGCAAACTGAGCTGTGAAATCAGGTTGCCCTTGGCTTTTATTGGGGTTTCACGGACGCTAAAAACTCTGCAACTGTGATAGAGTTGACGGTGTGTGCACGGTCGACTCTGTAAAAAAAATTCTCACTCCGGAAAACTTTTTGTTGGGAGCTTAGATCTTTAAGAGAGACTGGCACTGTGCTGTCGGGTACAGGTAAAGAAGGCAATTACCGGTTAAATGCCATGCGATATCCCTTCACGTGTTTTATGTATTTGTCCCCCACCCCCACCCCGCCCTCCTTTGGTGTACTTTAGCAAAATCGATATTTGCTATTTCAACGACTGGATTCAAATAACGCGAAAACAATTCTGTTATCTCTCTCTATTGTTTACTAGTATGCGGGACAAAAAAAAAGCAGTTTTCCCTTTCCGCGATTAATAAAGTATACTGTATCACTTCTCGTATGTGGCACCGATCATTCGGGCCGATCGTCGGGGGTTCTCTCCGGGTACTCCGGCTTCCTCCCCCTCTGCTTTGGAAATGTTCAGCCCACCAAATTTGAAAAATGAATGCAATTCTCAATCCCGAAACTTAAATAGCTGAGCTGACCCTTCGCACCACGTGATTGTAATGTGTTTATGTCCAGTGTGTGAGAGAATGCGTGTGATTCACGTGAGCGTGCGTGTTGGGTTCAGTTCGCGGCGCTTTGAGCCGATTCATGAAATTGGGTAAAGCGCCTATACAATACTCATTATTATTATTATTATTATGTATCATGAAAACTCAATGCGCCGATCAGTCACCGATACCCACGCACTTGGACAGACGTATCCTGGTAAAACTAACAAGCTACACAGGAAATTACTAGAAGAATTTGCGGTATAGGAACGTTTTAAGATTGCTCTTTAAAACAGAGAGAGAGAGTGTGGGCGCATTTCTCAGATTCGCAGGCAGAGAGTTCAATAAGGTTGGTGCGGGAAAAAAAATTAAAGAACGCTCGTCAACAGATTTCAAATTGCGGTAATTGTAAAGAATAGTATACGAAAATAATTGGAGATAATTGCACGCACTTTGACGGGTGTTTTCGGTTCTGCTCGATGCAAAGAGACGTAAGAAACCCTTACCTACTCACTTTGACCACTCCTTCCCCACAAACATGCACAAAATAACCCTGAATGACTGGCGACCACGGCCCGAGCAGTCATCTGCACGCCATTTTGGTTGGTGCTCACGTGGGTGAAAACGGCCGTGGTCGCCAGTTATTCAGGGATATGTTGTGCATGTTTGTGGGGAAGGAGTGGTCAAAGTGAGTAGGTAAGGGTGTCTTACGTCTCTTTGCATCGAGCAGAACCGAAAACACCCGTCAAAGTGCGTGCAATTATCTCCAATTATTTTCGTATACTATTTTTTACAATTACCCAAATTGCTCTCGATAGAGTATCTTGAGCGTACAGGCGCATTTAAGATCTAAGCTCCCAACAAAAAGTTTTCCGAAGTGTGAAAAAAAAAAAAAAATTCACCGAGTCGACCGAGCAAGCACAGTCAACTCTGTCACAGTTGCAGAGTTTTCAGCGTCCCTGAAACTCCCGCAATAAAAGCCAAGGGCAGCCTGATTTCACAGCTTAGTTTGCGTTTTGACACTGAGCGAGAAAGATGGTGCACGTGATACCATCCGCTAGACACTGTAGCGACGTGTCTCGCTCACTGACCAAAAGCCAAATGATGTCACGGCAAACTCGTGATCTAGCGCTGAAAACTCTGTAACTGTGACACAGTTTCCTGGATTATGCACAGTCGAAGGAGTCGCAATGTTTGCGGCTTTTTGCAGAGATTTGCAGACCTTTAACAAGCGATACTGTTCCAACACGTAAGCTGGCTCTCTTTTGGAGTCTGGTAAACATGGAAACAAAGCGTGTTTCGAGAATCGATTCTGGTCGAGGCGACTTGTCGCCTGCAGCTAAGTTTCTGACCACGTGAGTCCGGATTAAGTGATATACGACAGAAGGTGGTGAGAGGAAGACAAAAACCCAAAAAGGAAAGAAGAAAAGGGGGGGGGGGGGGGGTGAAGATGTAGGCGAGGTTCATCCCTGTACCAGGGGCCATAACGCTACAGTGTAGCGTTATAGCCCCTGGTACAGGGATGGGCGAGGTTGGGTAATGTAGTGACAAGGCCGGGGGGGGGGGGGGGGGGCAGCATCGCTTTGTCTCGCTGTTCTGTGTCAGTATGGCCCAGAGTAGCATATATATTCATGTGTGTGACGTGGATGAACTTTAGACCAGTTTTCAGTATGGTTCAGGCCAGCACTCTCTACTCGTCTATACTGAGGATTAGTTTAAAATTGCTCATTCCCCTTTTGATTCAGGTAGAAGAAATGGTTTGCGTGTTTCGGAATTTACTTTGAAATATCTTGCATTCGTTAAGCCATATTGATTACTGAGTTTCGGAGACGGTTTCTGGGTTTTGGAAATGTTGAAATCACAAAAGGTGGAGTAGTTTGACAAACAAACTAACAAACAAACAGACAGACAGATAAAAACAAAAAACAAACATCTTGTCTTAATAAGTACAGCCGGGTTTGTTTTTTTTTTCTCTCTCAAAATCCAGTTTAGATCCAGCTCGAAGACCTTTTCCGTCAGACCTTTGGCCATTAAAACACCAGTACTTCTATTCTGCAGGTATATTTCAGTCTGTATTATTTGCATTGGTGTGTGCGTGCGTGCGTGCGTGTGTGTGTGTGTGTGTGTGTGTGTGTGTGTGTGTGTGTGAGCGCAGTGAGTCCAGCCCTGTCCCAGCCTGTGCTTTATAAGTATTATTATTATAATTATTATAAAACCTTCTGTGAATTTTCGTGTTTGTTTGCTTTTAGAGAAAATCGTCCTAGGCCAAACTTTTTGTAAGGACCACTATCCGACCAACAGGTTGCAATGTACAAGTTCAAAAGATATGTGTATTGTCCACAAGTGATTCCCAAGGCAGCACTGCGGTAACTCGGTGCAAGAATAAAAGAGGTCAAAGTAATGACTTGCACGTGATACCAACACTGCCCTAGGGTACAAGAGTGTATGACAAGGCACAGGTGTTCGCGTTCCTCTCTGGAATTAGCATAGTCAGTGTCCCGAGGAAGTTTCCGAGACTACGAAACACCGCGAAGAACTCCAAATGTCACCAGTAGATAATAATTTAAATCTTTCCTTGAGGCGCTAAACATCAGTACAATTTCTAAGGTTACACAGCACTAAGGGGCCTATCAAACATACATCAAACATACATCAAACATACACTAAGATAGGTCATCAAGCACTGTCAACCTTCCTGACAACTGCCTCGTTGATTACAAGTTGTCAAGTAAAGTTTTAAGGACGTCGACGCGCACGTGCGTCATTCTGAGATCGACATTTCAATGCTAAAAGCGTGAATAGTAGGTCAAAAGGATGACTGACTTGCACGTGCCAATCGTACAGCTTTTGCCTACGGTGAATGAGTAAAGCCTGACATTTCAAGAAATTGTGTCTAGATCCTTAAGGATGCTTTGTTTTCGTCTGCAAGATCTTTTGACGCATAGGTCACCTTTGGCTGGTCGTTACTTTCATTCGTCACCAAACGACACCAATTAACCCTGCAGCTTTCCTAGCTATAGGTCTCCAAGTACACATCTTCATTTTCCTGACGGACGTGTCATCACATTCTGTTTTTGTTCCCGGATGGGAGTCAGAATTTGTTTTCGTTTCGATTTGATTGTTTGTTTTTGTCTGTTTATTTGTTGTTGTTTTTCATTGGCAAGAAATGAACGCTTTAAGGGAGATAAACTTCAGTCTGTACCCAAATTAGCTAGTAGGATCATCTTTGCGGTGAACAAAAGACGTCGAACGCTCAAAACCCTCACCCATTTATAGACTGATGATGATGATGATGATGATGATGATGATGGAGACTTGATATAGCGCACGGCTCCACCCTAACTGAGTGCTCACGGCGCTTCGGGAGAGGTTTTGAAAGGAAAAATAGTGAGGGAAAAAAAGCTGCAGATGACTGATATCACACGGGAGTGCTTTTTGTCCGAACAAACAGCAAACATGGCGTTTTTCCGTGTTTCTTGAGTGACATGCGGCTGTAGCATTCCTTTGCCCTATTTTTCCTGGAGGTTGTTTTGAGATGTTTTCTGTGTTTATTCCAACGAAAACGTCTCACGTGTGTTATGATCCTTACTAACCATTGTCAACACAAGTTACCATGTGAAGCTTTAGGGGCAATTTGTCTGCACGTGCAACTGAGGTCTACATAATTGTATCATTGCCATTAGGTACGTGATAATCGGTTGATAGAGATGTCCAGCACGTGCGAACAATACTGCCCAAAGCTTGATGATGAATAAACGCTGACATTTGAATATCACTGTCCACTTTCTCTGTCACCATGCAGGCGCTTTGTGTCTGAAGGGTCATTGACTCATGTATATGTCACCCTGCACAAATATATAAATCTCTCTTCTTCTTCTTGCTGCACATTATGTGTTTGTAGTTAACTGTATGTGTGAAGGAATGTTGCGTGTGTCTCCGTTTCTGTGTGAGCGAGTGCGTGTTGACTGTAAGGCGCCCTGAGCTCCTGCGGGAGGGAGGGCGTCCCTTAAACACCCATTATTATTATTATTATTATTATTATTATCTTCTTCGGGGGGGGGGGGGGGGCATAACTGCCTGTTAAGTCCATGGCGCGTGGGACGTTTTTGAAGATAACGGTAGAAGTTGACTGGGGTTTTTTTTTTTTGTTTTTTTTTTTTCGTAGGTCACTGAGCACCGATCCTGGATCTTTGCCAGGTCATAGTTACAGGCAAGCGGTCTGGGCCCGCATGTAAAAGTCAGGGTTAGGGAGTTTAGCCCCGGGTTAGAGTCTAACCTCGAACTAAACTAGCTCTAGGGTTAAATTTTCTGGGTTTTTTTTTGTTGTTGTTGTTTTGTTTTAAATCAGGAAGCGGGTCCATTCCACCAAAGTGCCTAAGCCGTTATAGAAGGATTTTTGTCTTTCTTCCTTCGCTTCCTTTTTTTAATTTAATTTTGTTTGGGGATTTCTTTTGTGTTAGTCTGGGTTAGGCCCGTAGCCGTGGGTTAAATTAACCTCGAGTTCTACATACGGGCCCTACATGGTCCAACCCTTGTCGTGGGGTAGTGGCTTGTGTACCTCAATGACCCAGAGAACTATGCCAGCAGGAGCACATGCTCCTGGCAGGGTCACCCAAGCTGGACAGGTCGAAGGGTAGAGGTCAGACGAATGTGGACCACCTCTCCAAGAGGCTAAACGGGTTTGCGTAGGGTTAACAGCCCTACCTGTAAAAAACACTAAGTTACTGAAGCATCGACAGCAACAAACCGAGACATTCACCTGGGCGAGGAAGGGTCTCCATCCCGGAGACCTATGACGCATTGCAGTGAAAGCCGAAAGGAAGCTGCAAGGCCGACCCCCCTTCTAACACCCAGGACAACAACGAGAGTAGCCACATGGAACATCAGGACAATGTATGAAGTAGGAAGGACCATACAAGTAGCAAGAGAGATGAAGAACTACAAGATAGGAGTACTGGGACTGAGTGAGACAAGGTGGCTACAGTCAGGACAGCTGAGATTTTCATCGGGAGAGCAATTGCTGTACTCTGGACACACAGAGGATGGAGCCCCCCACACTGAGGGCGTGGCCCTGATGCTGGCACCGGAGGCACAGCGGGCACTCATCGGCTGGGAACCTGTCAACTCCCGCATCATCACAGCCAAATTCATCACCAAGAAAAAAGACATCAAGCTGAACATCATCCAGTGCTACGCTCCCACCAATGATGCGGAAGAGGAGAAAAAAGATGACTTCTACCAACAACTGCAGACAGTGATAGATAGAGGAGGAGCCAAGGACATGACCATACTGATGGGAGACTTCAACGCCAAGATTGGATCAGACAACACAGGCTATGAGGACACCATGGGAACACACGGACTGGGACAGATGAACGAAAATGGCGAGCGCTTTGCAGACTTTTGTGCCCTGAACCAGCTAGTGATAGGAGGCAGCATCTTCCCACACAAGCGCATCCACAAGGCCACATGGAGATCGCCGGACCATGTCACGGAGAACCAGATTGATCACATCTGCATCAGCCGGAAGTTCAGGAGATCGTGGCGGGATGTGCGCGTGATGAGGGGTGCCGATGTATCATCAGACCACCACCTTCTTGCAACAGCATTGAGACTTCGGCTCAAGAGGCACACCAACGCCAACAGCACACGGACCAGGTACAACGTTGGACTTCTCAGGAACACAGACACACAAGCAGCATTCCGGATCAGCCTTTCCAACAGGTTTCCAGCCACTGCAAGACCTGATAGAAGACAGTGAAATGGACATCGAGACACAGTGGGAACACAGCAAGAAACTCTGGCACGACACATGCGAAGAGGTCCTTGGCAAGAGAAAGACCCAACATAAGGAATGGATCTCTGCTGATACCATCCAGAAGCTGGAAGTTAGGAAAGAGAAGAAAACTGCACTGAACACGAGCCGAACAAGAAGAGCTAAGGCAAAGGCACAAGAGGAATACACAGCAGCTGACAGAGAAGTGAAGAGGAGCACCAGGAAGGACAAGAGGGACTACATCGACAACCTGGCCAGTCAAGCAGAGGAAGCAGCCCGACAAGGGAATCTAAAAGACCTGTACCAGGTGACCAAGAAGCTCATGGGCAAATTTCAGCAGACAGACAAACCAGTGAAGGACAAGAACGGGCACCCACTGACAACAACTGAGGAACAGCTGAAGCGATGGGCAGAACACTTCAGGGAGCTGTTAAATCGCCCCATCCCTGAAACACCACCAGACATCCCACCAGCTGAGACAGAACTACCCATCAACTGTGACAAGCCCTCTAAGGCGGAGATCAGGAAAGCCATCATGACACTGAGAAATGGGAAAGCTGCAGGGCCGGACGAGATACCAGCAGAAGCCATTAAAGCAGACACAGAGACAGCCGTCAACATGCTGCACAGCCTGTTCAGCAAGATCTGGGAGAAGGAAGAGGTGCCAGCCCAGTGGAAAGAAGGGATCGTCATCAAGCTGCCAAAGAAAGGGGACCTCAGGGACTGCAGCAACTACCGAGGGATCATGCTCCTGTCAGTGCCAGGCAAGGTTCTCAACAGAATTCTACTGGAGAGGATGAGAGAGGCAGTCGACCCCATGCTCCGAGACCAGCAGGCAGGCTTTCGCAGGAACAGGTCCTGCGCTGACCAGATTGCCAGCCTACGCATCATTGTGGAGCAGTCACTGGAGTGGAACTCCCCCCTCTACATCAACTTCATAGACTATGAGAAGGCCTTCGACAGTGTAGACAGAGAGGCGCTGTGGAAGCTGCTAAGGCACTATGGAGTTCCCGGGAAGATCATCTCCCTGATCCAGTGCACCTACCAAGACATGAGCTGCAGGATTGCCCATGCCGGCCAGTTGTCAGAAAGCTTCGAGGTGAAGACCGGAGTCCGCCAGGGATGCCTGTTGTCCCCGTTTCTCTTCCTCCTGGTCATCGACTGGATCATGAAGACCACTACAGCAGGCAGGAAAAACGGGATACAGTGGACACTCTGGACGCAGCTGGATGACCTCGACTTTGCGGACGACCTGGCGCTCCTGTCTCACAGCCACAGCCAGATGCAGGACAAGACTACGTGCCTGGAAGCCACATCAGCCGGAACAGGGCTCAAGATCAACAGGAAGAAAACCGAGCTGATGAAGATCAACACCACTGCCAACACACCAGTCACAGTCGGTGGAGAGCCCATCAGGGAGGTGGAGTCTTTTGTCTACCTGGGGAGTGTGGTTGATGGACAGGGAGGCACAGACCGAGACGTCACAGCCAGAATCGGCAAGGCAAGGGCAGCAATGGTCATGCTGAAGAACGTCTGGGCATCCAAAGTTGTCAGCATAAGAACCAAACTTCGCATCTTCAACTCCAACGTGAAGTCAGTTCTGCTCTACGGATGCGAAACATGGAGGACAACGAAGACGATGCAGCAGAAGATCCAGACATTTCTCAACACCTGTCTGAGGCGCATCTTCAACATCCGATGGCCAGAGAAGATCCGGAATGAAGAGCTGTGGGAGCGAGCGGGGCAGGAACCAGTGGCCAAGCAGATCCTGCGGAGGAAGTGGGGCTGGATTGGACACACCCTCAGGAAACCAGCATCCAGCACCACACGCCAAGCCCTGACATGGAACCCGCAGGGGAAAAGGAAGAGAGGCCGGCCTCGCAACAGCTGGAGGCGGGACACTGAGGCAGAGCTATGTAAGCAGGGGACCAACTGGACTGGAGTGGCAAGACTAACCCAGAACAGAGTGCGATGGCGAAGGGTTGTCGATGGCCTATGCTCCACGTGGAGCCAAGGGCCTAAGTCTACATACGGGCCCAGAACTTAACTATTAACACATTTCGTACCGCGGACGAGTAGACCACGTTTTTGACTCTTTTTTTTTGGTTTGGCCCTGTATGGGAGCCGGGGTGGCCGAATGGTAGAGCGTTGGACTTCTAATGCTCGGGTCGTGAGTTCGTATCCCGGCTGGGGCCAAATATTTGTGCTGGTCGTAGTTTATCATCGTTGCCCCGTCTTTGATATCACCCGTATGTGGTGGAAAAGGACGTTAAACCCCCCAAACATCCACCCTTGGTCCTGTATGCGAGAATCAGTCAAGATTAACAGTTCCTTGAAAAATAAAGTTGAGTGTAGCGGCTTGAAAGATTCGAAGCGGCTCGGTTCCTACTTTCCAAGTCGAAAAACAAACTTCACGTCGCATTCTGGAACCACACACTAGACCATCATGTGATCTCGTAATACTTTTTTTGTTAATACTTTATTATCCTTTTTTTGGGAAATTCGGGCTGCTTCCCCCGGGGGAAGCGCGTCGCCGCGGTGCAGCGCCACCCAATACCTATCCTTTTTATATATATATAATTTTACAATTTTTCTCGGGGGAGGGGGGGGGGAGGAAAGCTGGATTACCCGGAGAGAAATCCCCGATGAGCAGCCCGGTAGCCAGGAAAAACCGGTATCACATATCACAAGCTCGACCTGGGATCGAACCCACGGTTCATCGCCATGGCATTGGTGACGGCCGATCAGTAACGCAGCGGCTAAATCCGACGCGCTACCTATTAGACCACCGCTCACCCCATCAAAACACTCACCCGTCAACCACCCGCTGATGATGGGCTACGAGACTGCCATTCAACCCCATGGAATTCTGGAATCGTATGCATGTATGTATGTATGCCTTTTAAATACAACAGCTGAAACTGAATCCCTAGCATTGGCGACTGTTTTCGTGGGCGGATTGTCCTATATACCAGTGTAATTGATCTGTTTTCACGACCCACCGTAAAAGTGCATTCTATGATCGATTACTCTCATCTACGGGTCTTCAGGGTTGCCTTGGCCTGGTTCTTGCCGCTGGCTGCTTTTGTCTCAGCAGTCGTTTATGTCAGGGAGCTGCTTGGCCATGGTTTGATTGCGTTGCGTTCTCCCCAGTAAAAACAAGAAAAATAGATATAAAAAAATGATAGAAATTAAAGGAAAAAAACTCCCCTCTCAATACCCTCCCTACCCAAGAAAAAGACACACAAGAACCCCCTCCCCCCAAAAAAACAACAACAAAACAACAACAAACAAAACAATAAAAACAAACAAACAAACAAACAAACAAACAACAACAACAATTGCCATCAAGTGTGTGTGTGTGTGTGTGTGTGTGTGTGTGTGTGTGTGTGTGTGCAAGCGAGAGCTTAAAACACCCAGACAGTTACACGTAACCGACTGATCCCAAAAGAAGAAGTTTCTACCGCTGCTGCTGGCTATGTGAGACTGTGAGCGGAATTGACAGTGAGTCTACATCAGAACCATTACTGACTGGGTGCCGGGTCGGTGTTTATCTCATTGTATTTTACCCACAAACCGTTCTCTCAATAGAGACTGACAAGACTCGCGTCCTCTGCTGGTTACTGACTCACATTGGAAATCAAAATCGATAGACATGAGTGGCGGTCTTCCTCTGACAGTGTGAACTGGCCTTTTTTTGTGTGACGTCATAACCCGCGTCGGCAGCAAAGAATACATCAAACATGATGTGGCCGGGCTGACCTGACAGTCTGCCTCGATTGATGATTAGTGTTCAGCTGGACTTTTTAGATAGAGGTAGCCGTCCCGACCCGGGCTTCACCGCATACCCTGTCCATTCAGTTAGGACCATCTCCAGTCACCCTAGTGCTGGGGCCGTCACTGAACTCCTAAAAAAAACAAACAAACATGCAAAATCGCAATTTTACTTGAAATCTTCAGACCACTACAAGCCACTTCAAGCCACTATTATGCAGTCAGCAGCGGTCTTGGGCTTAGCGGGGAAGGCCTACGAATTGCGTAATCAATAATGGCTTGAAGTGGCTCCACAGACGTATAGATATAGATCTATACGTCTGTGAGTGGCTCCGACTGGTGTGCAGTGTGCGGGCTCGTTCGTTTTAATTAACAAGTCTTTATCCTATAGCGGACAGGCCGTGGCCGTGGGACTCAGGCTGTTATGAGTTAAAACCCTAGCTAACGTTATAACGTTGATATGTTGTGTGTTTTGTGAAGGTGTACTGTATTGTTTGTATTTATGTGATATGCTTTGTGCCCATGTGTAACTGTATTGTTCCAGTGTTTTTCTTTTCTTTTCCTTGTAAAGCGCTGTGATCTCTCTGCGAGAAAGAGCGCTATATAAGTATCAATTATTATTATTATTATTATAACCAAGGAGGCGGTCTGCATTCGGCGAGTTAATTTAATTAATTTTAATTAATCAATTTAATTTAAGACCAGTCACGTCAGTGACCTTTACAATATTTCTTCTAGTTCTGCATCCTCAGTCAGTGTGTCGCAGTGACAGTCATCCTAACACGAAACACAATCATTTTACTTAGTGTTTACATAACCATTGTTGTCGCTGCGCATGACTTGATCACAGCCTGGCTCCGCGGAGCGGTCTAGGGTGGGTGGGTGTTTAGGGGTTTAACGTCCTTTTCCACCACATAGGGTGATATCAAAGACGGGGCAACGATGAAAAAGCCAGCACAATATTTGGATCCAGCCGGGATCGAACTCCCTACCCGAGCATTAGACGTCCAACGCTCTACCATTCGACCACCCCGGCTCCCCCGGAGCGGTCTAACAACGAAGATTGACCCAGAACCATAATTCTAGAACGATCGACCTTTTCTTCCCGAATCTACTGCTATGCCTCGTGACTACAGCTGACTGTTGACAGGAAACAGACCGGCCGGTGAAACTAGTGACACACGATGTTGGTGCCCGCCTGTTTGAGTGCGGAAATGTTCTGGAATCTCAGTGTAGACTGATCCTGAATCAGTCGTCTCCAACTACGCCGCAGACTGCAGGAGCATGCAGCCAGCGCAGCGCAGTAAAATCCAAATCGCTGGCCAGAATCAGTGCCAGAGCCAACCGCCCACGCACAAGGTGGTCGGGTTTTTACGCTGCTGGGCAGGTCCTCTCTCTCTCTCTCATCAACAGCATCAACAGCGCAGTATGATGGCGGCAGCTGCACTGCTGTATACCGGGACGGTGGCCTGCTTTCTTTTCCTGGTTAAATTTCTGTCCAAGAGCTCAGTGGCTCGATTATGAGATGAAATGAAAACTTTATTGTACAACGGTAAAAGACGATGGTAAAATAAAAAAAAAACCCAAAACCCCAGAAGGTCCAGTTTTCATTTTTGTAGATGCTGGGTCTAATCTGAGAAGTACTTGAAAAGAGAAAATTCACACACACACACACACACACACACACACACACACACACACACACACACACACACACACACACTAACAAGAAAGAATTGCAGCATAATAAAAAGAATACGAACAAAAAACCCACTTTCGAATACTTCAAGATGCAAGCACAGTACTGTGCGTTCTTTACTTAAAAGATAGTTGGGCACCCCATCAGTCCATGATGCACTATTACATTGTCTCTGTTCTCAGACTGAAATAGAAAGAGACGTGCGTATTAAGTATCAGTGTATCTTAAAGAAGAAAAAAAATCGGGGAAAACAAATGATATTGTATACTGCCCCTGAGTCTCAGTGTCGGTGAGCTCACGCCTTCAAGAACGATCTTCTGCCCGTTACGAACAACAGTTGACTGCGTCAGTAGGCTACGTATTACCACTGCTATCGGCACATAGCTCTGGCCAAAACATTAAGCGGGAAAGGAAACCTTGCGCACCGGTCATTGCCAGAAACCAAGGGGGATCAATACTGTGCAACCCCAGAGGCTGGAAGGGTTACAGAAGGTTAGGTTATCCGCTAGGCTGTTCGCGACAGCGCAGAGGTACCGCAGTGCTGTTGCTTTGCACACCTTCACGTTTGACTTGACTACCATTCATATGTTGTTGTTTTTTGTTATGTTGTTTCCATAGTAATGGAAACAACATAATAGGACGGGCTAAAATTTCCACGTTCATAGGCAAGCATCTGTGGTACAAACGCACGTCACTGCCGATCTCCCGCAGAGACGATTATGCAAGTGTAACTCTGACAATGACGTAAGAAAACTTGCGTCATCGATGCTGACGCGTATGGTGTTCCGAACGCAGTTCTCCTCCTCAGTGAGTGCCGTCTGTGCGGATGTGTGTGCGTGTGTGTGTGCGTGTGTGAATTGTGTCCGGGCCCGTTTCTTCGAAGATACTTAACCGAATGGCTTCAAATTTGGGGTATCCAAATTTATCAAAATGTTACATTAGACGATTCAAGCGTGTGATGATTGCTTAAGTGATTTGGGAGTTATCGCCCTTTTGAGACAAGTTGGTTGTCTTTCGTGTACAGGCGTAATATTTATTTAAATCACTCAATTTTTTGGCAGTAGATAGCTTGAATACGGACTCTGAATTGACTCACTACTAGAAAATGGTCGCTCTTATAGTTTTCATGTAAACCGAGCCTGAGTTGACATTGCATGTGAACCCAGTTCAGATGCCTATTTCTCCGAAAATACTAAACCGATCGATTTCAAATTTGGGGTTTCTAAATGAATCAAGATTGTTGAATAGAAGGCCCGATCCAGGTACAATTGCACACATGATTTGCGAGTTATCGCCCTTTTCAAAAAAAGTGGCTTTCTGGCGTTTAAAGGCGTAATATTTACCTAAACCACTCCATTTTTGGGACATAGATAGCATGAATACGGACTCTCAACTGAGTGAATTTTGGATGTTGTCGCTTTTATACTTTTGGCGTAAACCGTACCTGATGAAAGTGCTGGTGAACACACTTTAGATCTCAAAATCGCTCCTACTATACATAGATAATGAGCCTGGGGTGCCATAAAAATATACAAAAAAAATTAGAAAAATTCACTGCAGCCGTTGTCGTCAGTTGACTCGAAAATTTGTACTCGAAGCACATTTCCTTTACACAAGCCACACGCCTCACAAACATCGCAGAAAAGGCACACGCGCACTGACGCAAAACTGTATCAGCGTCAGTTTGCCGACGTCATGTTTGATTGACGTGGGGGTGTGTCGTCACTTTTCGGAAGTTCTCTATTTGTAGACGGGGAAAGCGGGAGTTTCATTGATGTAGTGAGCTTTGTTTTTCCCACTGACTCTCACTCAATAGCATAGTAGAGTGAGAGAACACCACATAGGTCTCAATGGAGCACATGCACAAACGCGGCTCGCGCAAGTCTGCGTGCGTGCGTGCGTGCGTGCGCGCGCGCGTATGTCTGTGTGTGTCTGTGTGCGCGCGCGCGCAGCAGACATAACACATAGTGAAAAAAACGTTCGCCGCGCAGACTTGTCTGTTAAACACATTGAGCCGGTATAAATTCGATCTTTACACTGCGCAGCAGCAACACTTCAATTTTCATGGGGCTGCTTTCATTGCAAGAATTGTATCCGAGTCAAAGTTATTACGTCAAATGTATTATGCGTCATCCCAATGAGGAAAACGTCATAGATTTCAAAGAAAACAACTTGACGTCTCTCTTCCAAAACCAAGATTGGTCTGACAAGCCCGGTCAGTTGTTTCCATTGAGAGAGAGAGAGAGAGAGAGAGAGTGTGTGTGTGTGTGTGTGTGTGTGTGTGTGTGTGTGTGTGTGTGTGTCCTCCCGTATACATGGCATTACAAAAGAACGACCGTGACGACAGCAGGTGATTAAATGGAAACAACATATTGGGCTGGTCAGTGGCCATCTTGTTTTTTTATCCGACGTCGGGAAATAAAGTGTCACTGACGTATAATTATTTTGTCTCTATCTTAGTTTCCCACTTTCCGTTTGTGCATTTTCTTTTTCTGCTTCATACTGAAAGACGTACGACAATGATGTAAGTACAACATGTCAAATCATTCGCGATGTAAATTTAGAGTTCAAAATTCTGTCGTGATTTTTTTTTTAAAGAAAAGAAATTAAAAACAAAGCGATCAATGAAGTGGTGAAATCTCCTTCCGGTGTTCTTAACTGAATTCCAGCGATTTTGCCTGCATACCATAAACCAGTAGTGGGAGTACTGGGGAGTGCTGAATGAAGGTTAGTTGGATGGATGGTTGATTGGTTGGAGTGGTTGGTTGATTGGTTGGCTGGTTGGCTGGCCGGTTGGTTGGACTATGATGGCTGATTCCTTAGTTGGAGGTTCAATGTCCTTGTCCAACACGTCAATATAGCGAAAATATCGAAGACTGGGCAAAGAAGAAAACAGTAGCCAGCACATTTTATTTTATTTTATTT
>JACVVK020000756.1:100000-102500 GCA_018292915.2 Batillaria attramentaria
CGCAGACACCTTCGAATCCTTCAGTCTGCAATAGGGTGGGGTGGGTGTTGTGTAGTTTTAACGTCCTTTTCCACCATGTGAGGGTGATATCAAAGATTGGGCAACGAGAAAAAAGGCCAGCACAAATATTTGGCCCCACCCGGGATTCGAACTCACGACCCGAGCATTGACAATCCAACAATCTACCAAATGGCTACCCCGGCTTCCCCGTCTTCAGCAGAGTAAACTATAATCATTCAATAAATGTGTGTGTTTGTATTTTTCGTTTCGTGACCGCACGAAGTTTGTGATGGATGGTTTGTTCTTTTTTGGGGTGGATGTGTGTTTGGGAATTTATCGTCCTTTTCCATCACGTCTGGGTGATATCAAAGACAGGGCAACGAGAAATAGGCCAGCACAAATATTTGGCCCCAGCTGGGATTCGAATTCACGATCTGAGCATTGAAAGACCAACGCTCTACCATTCGGCCGACCCCACTCCTCCTGGTTCTTTAAAAATGAAATCATACCGGCCCCCGTAGTGTAGTGGTTAGCACTTCGGACTATGGACCGGGAGACCCGGGTTCGAGTCCCAGCCGAGGCAAGCGGGATTTTTCCTACCTAGGTCGGCTCCTACCCAGAGAGGGTGTGCTATGGGCCCAATGGGGAGGCTGTTGCCACACAGCCGAGATTCACCCACTTCACGGGTGCGACTTTGGGGGTGCTTCCCTTGGTATGACACGTCTTATGATGTGGATGATTACACGGCCGGCACCGCAGGTGCCGTAGTTCCCGGGCCTGGTTAATGCCGGAATATTTATGACAGGAAGCGTAGAATGCGGCCCTGTCCCGCAGTCCCAAACCACACGGACCTCCATAGCATCATCTTACCATCATCTTCATCTCCATCATCATGCATAATAAACAAAAACAAAAAAATTGCCCCAGCTTCCGAGCCCTCCGTGGATTCCACCCATTACCAGAGAGGAATACCACTGGAGCCGGCAAAGAGTTGTGGCAGAAAAAAATAAAAAATAAAAATGAAATCATCGGTGAATGCTGCATAAAACGAAATGTGTATATACATGCTTGTGTGTCTCTGTATGCTTGTTTCTTCGCTTCTGGGCGTAGAATATGTCAGTCAATGTTCTTCCGCACCTCGGAGCACGTGCTACGCGAGTCAGTGACGGTGACGGGTAAATGCATTTCCACAAAGAGAGAGGAGAATATAGTCATACCTCAAACTCACTCAACTTTTTTTCACTATAATCATTCTGTCTACATTCTGTACAGTCAGATTACCCGTGTTTTAGGGTCGTCCTATGTGGTTCACACACATGATGCAAGAAAAGATCATTATGTGACGCAAACAACAGGAAAAACATCAGACGGAAATGTCTGAACTCTGGAAGCAAAAACACCCGGAAACGTCTGAAAATCGAAATGGAAAAGGAAGTGTGGTATCCTGCTACTGACGACAATGAACAGGGAGAAAGAGACATGGAGGAGGGAGGGAGGGAGAGAGAGAGAGAGGGCGGGGGAGGGGGAGTGTGTGTGTGTGTGTGTGTGTGTGTGTGTGTGTGTGTGTGTGGAGGAGGAGGAGGAGGAGGTGGGGAATTGGGGATGTGTGTGTGTGTGTGGGGGGGGGGGGGGGGGGGGGGCAGACAGAAAGCGACAGACAGACGGACGCAGAGTAATTATTTGTATTTTGCAAACGGAAATGATTCAGCCGCACAGTGCTTAATTTTCAGTCTGCAGTTGCTTGAGAACTTCAGTAAGAGAAAACAAACAAACAAACAAACAAAGAGACAAAAAAGTACAAAAACTATATAAGGGACGTTTCCCTTTGTGCGAGCAGTGGAACATTCAAATTCTACGACTGTTGTTACTCTACTGGAGCTGTCACTATGGTCGCCGAGTACGCTTCTGGTGGCTCAGTGCCAGCATTCAAGACGTTGTCACTGTGCAGTGTCGGTGGTTGCCGCGTCATTGAGCACGCTTCTGATGGCTCTGTGCCGGCATTAGAGACGCTGTCACTGTGCAGTGTGGTTGCCGCGTCATCGAGCACGCTTCTGATGGCTCAGTGCCAGCATCACAGACGCTGTCACTGTGCAGGTGTCTAGGCGGTGTGGCGATGAATACCACGAAAACATCTCAGAACGACCTATGAGCATAAAAATGGTACCATTAACCCCGTTCAAAGCAAAAACAACAAGAATCTTCTTGAGTCAGAGTGAGTGACCCAGACACTGGCCTTTTCAATGACAAGGTTAATATCCCTCCGGCCTGCTCAGTGGTACCAACAAGAGACCTTTTACACAAACATACAGGGAGCACGGTCACCTTGGCAGGCATCTTGAACTTGTTACGTACGTGACGCCTTTGCCCGTGGGGCACTGTCTGCGTCAGAAAAGGAAAACGTTCCTGCCTGAAATAGGTGTTTGTTGGTGCGGGTATTGTTTGTATGGCTATGGGTATATTGTTTGTCCTGTTGCATTACTTTGGGGGAAGTGCGTCACCA
>JACVVK020000756.1:105000-125000 GCA_018292915.2 Batillaria attramentaria
GGTCACACAATACCATAACAAACAGGCAAAAAAAAAAAAGTACAAACTGAATCACAAGTCGAGTCAGTTACTTCCTGACATACTCAGTTCCTTCGATCTGTGAATCACCCGACAGTGGAATTAGTGTCCTGAACATGTCTCACTTCTTCTTCTTCATTTGTGACGATGACGGTCATTTTGACTATTATTTTCGTATGATGGTTAACTGTTTTCCATTCCGCTGCCCCTCCCGTATGGAATGGGATGTTTACCGTGCACACTTGATGTTGTGCGTGCGTGTGTACACGAAAGCGAGACAGGCACCGTAAACGAGTCTGTACATAATTTGGCTCGATTTGGTAAGGGAAATAATCCCAAATTTCTGCCCACCAGGGATTTGAACCAGGCAGCTCAGAGTCCGAAGTCGGATGCCTTAACCACCACACCAAATGCCCTGTCATTTGTGGACTAACGCAGAAATGTAACCGATCTTTAACCGATGTACAGTTTAGTATTACAAGGCAAAAAGTACAAACTGAATCACAAGCCCAGTTAGTCCATAACACACTTAATTCCTTGGATCTGTGAGTCACCCGAAAATGGATACGGTATCGTGAACATGTCCTACTTGCAGACTCAGCGAATGACGAACGGCAGAGATCGTTTCAGTTATAAGGCAAAAAGTACAAACTGAATCACAAGCCCAGTTAGTCCCTAACACACTCGATTCCTTCGATCTGTGAATCACCCGATGATGGATTCGGTATCGTGAACATGCCCTACTTGCAGACTCAGCGAATGACGAATTTCGAAATCAGCATTTAGCGGACAAACAACTAGTGACAGCCACTGGTTCTGCGTTGAGCAGTCATCAATATTCGATAAGGCTCTGGCACCAGTTCAAGACAGTCAACAGGAAACTTACTCATCGGTTTTGATTCGTCAGAATCGGTGTCGAAATTCGGTCGCGTTGTACTAGTCATCCTGTACTTCAATCGTTCGGTCACTTTCATTACGGCCAGTGAGTGAATAGATTGTAAAACGCACACACCACAGGGAGAAGGGAGGGGGGGGGGATTAGGAGGAGTGAATCGTTTTCCTCCCTCGCTGCACGCGAAATCGTCATTTGTTGGGTGGGGGGAGTAAAATCGATAAGTATGTTGGGACGTTGAACTGTGGCAGAACGCTTACTCATGAGATACAGGCCTCGTCAGTAGAGGAGTTTAATCACGGATGGTGTTGTTGTGTAATTGGTGGTTTTGCGCGAGCAGTACGTGGTGATTTTGTTGTGATGGAGAAATGGGGTCAGCTGTAATGCTGAGATTTGTGGTGACCCGTTTTTGAGTCAGCAAAGTGATGTTGTTTACCATTGTTGACAAGTTTGGGGGATCTCTCTCTCTCTCTCTCAGTTGAACCAGCAGTTCAAGTTTCAATGCTTCCAAAAGTCGACTGAATATGGACCGAGGAAAGTTTCTGAGATCATTGATCAGGGTCACTTTTATGTACTCAAAACCTGAAGAGGTTTGTCGATACGGAAACTCATTAACACGACAAATGTGTTTGTTCAGAACAACCGGGAACTCTCTCTCTCTCTCTCTCTCTCTCTCTCTCTCTCTCTCTCACGTCTGGTTGATTGAATGCTTGTCTGTTTTGTTCTGCTTGTCAACATGATTTGTTCTTTTTCTTGTTTCTTTGTTCATTTGCCTGTTTGTTTATGCTGCTTTTTTTTTTCCTTTTCTTTTTTTTGTTCATTGTGTGTGTGTGTGTGTGTGTGTGTGTGTGTGTGTGTGTGTGTGTGTGTGTGTGTGTGTGTGTGTGTGTTTTGCTCATCCATTTTTCTCTGTTTTTATTCTTTATTTTTACTACTAGTTAGATGATTATAGTAAGTAGCAACGGCAGGTATGAAAATTGACTGTTAATGTTAACTGCCTCTACCGTTGTAAAATAAAGATTCATTGATTCATTGATTCTCTCTCTCTCTCTCTCACAGAGAGAGAGAGAGAGAGAGAGAGAGAGAGAGAGAGAGAGGGAGAGAGAGAGAGTGAGAGAGAGAGAGAGATAGAGAGAGAGAGAGAGAGTTAACGGCGTGTCCAACAGGCGAGAGTGCTATTAAAGACTTCATGGAAACTGAAGCATTGAAAATGCTAGCAGAGTTTGTTGTTGTTGTTTTTTTGTTTTTTTTTGTTTTTGTTTGTTTGTTTGTTTGTTCAGCCGGGAATTAAAATCACTCACCTTAGCGTTGACCTTCAACGCTGTGCAAGCTCAGTTCTGTCGACGGCGGTTCATCCAAAATGTACTGAGAGAGAGAGAGAGAGAGAGAGAGAGAGAGAGAGAGAGAGAGAGAGAGAGAGAGAGAGAGAATTAATAAGAAGGAGAAAAATTAAATAAATTAAATAAAGAAATCAACATAAATCCATATGTAAATGAATAAACAAATAAATACAGTAAACGCAATAAAATCCATACAACATTGTCAGCATATTCACTCATATTAAATTTTTGGTACCATTAAAAGGAGTTGCTTCCCCTGGATCGTTAGGTCGCGTCAGGTCTTGACCCTCGGCATTGCCAACCATGTCTCAGTGTTGATCACAGCTGCAGCACAGCAGTACACCAGCCCCACTGGCGGCAAAAGGTTTTTTTTTTTTGTTTTTGTTTTTTGCTGCCCCAACTCTTTGCGAGTTCTAGTGGTGTTCCTCCCAGGTCATGGATGGAATCCACGGAGGGCTCGGAAGCTGGGGCATTTTTTATTATGCATGATGATGGAGATGAGGATGATGGTAAGATGTTGCTATGGAGGTCCGTGCGGTTTGGGACAGCGGGACAGAGCCGCATTCCACGCTCCCTGTCATAAATATCTCGGCATTAACCAGGCTCGGGAACTACGGCACCTGCGGTGCCGGCCGTGTAATCACCCACATCATAAGACGTGTCATACCAAGGGAAGCACCCCCAAAGTCGCACCCGTGAAGTGGGTGAAGCTCGGCTGTGTGGCAACAGCCTCCCCATTGGGCCCATAGCACACCCGCTCTGGGTAGGAGCCGACCTAGGTAGGAAAAATCCCGCTCTGGCGGCGAAAGTTGGTTTGTTGGGTGTGTGAGGTTCGTATCCCTTTTAAACTTCAAACGGCGGACACGCATACACTGGTGAAACTGACTAGCTACTGACACAAGAAATTACTGGAAAGCTTTACAAAAGAGGAACGTTTTAAGATTGCTCTTAAAAAACAGACAGTGTGGGCGCATTTCTCAGATTTGCTGGCAGAGAATTCCAAAAAGGTTGGTGCGACAAGACTGAAAGAGCGCCCAGCCAAAGGGTTTCATGAGAGTGCTGTGATGCACGGTGCAAAAAGCAGATCTCGTGGGCAGAACGACATACATAGCAGTGTTTATAAAGCTGCAAATTTGCGCCAGATGCTGCTATTTTGATTTCGTTGTCACCAGACTTGCATGGTCTGTTATTGTATAGCACCTGTCACTGTTTTTTTACTACCGGCTCGGTCTAGATAGCACAGCTGAGCGGCCAAGGTCACACTGTGTGAGTCAGCAGAATGCTGTATAGTGTTTTAAATTGATTTCGATTCTATGCAGTTAGAAACAGTTAGTATTTATTGTTATTACCCTGCCGACGTGCGCATAGACAGTGTATTATAACAACTGAAAAGAGAGAGAGACGGGTGAGGGGGTGGGGGGGGGGGGGTAGCGGGAGCAGGGGAAGGTCAAGGACACTTTTTTTAAAAATTCTTTTTTGCCAGGCACAGTTTCCTGGGGTCTAATGTATAGACAGAAACTAGATTAATCTTAGACTCAGCTTTAGTCTCAGACGTTTTACGTCGGGACTATCATCAGCTGTGTGTCCTTGACATGGTGACAAGCTTAGAATGCATAGAATAGAATAAACTTCCAGATGCCAGTAGGCCGCGAGGCCCATGTCTGTTGGTTGTTTTGTTGTTGTTGTTGTTGTTTTGGTTTTTTTTATCACTGCCTGATAGCTAACTAACCACCTGACTTCCCTTAGTCTCCGCTTGAAAAACATCTCCCACTAACCTTCTAGTTAAGCTAGTCTCGGGCTTCTTGATCAGCCAGTACGGTGGGCTGGGTGGGGGTGTTTGGGAGTTTAACGTCATCAGCCGTTACGGTGGGCGGGGTGGGTGTTTGGGAGTTTAACTGTGACGTCATCAGCCATTACGGTGGGTGGGGTGGGTGATTGGGACTTTAATGTCATCAGCCAGTACGGTGGATGGGGTGGGTGTTTGGGGGTTTAACGTCATCAGTCAGTACGGTGGGTGGGGTGGGTGTCTGGGAGTTTAACATCATCAGCTAGTACTGGCTACAGGTGCAAAACCACAAAGAGAGCGTGGGGTCATGTTTGGTGTTTATTTGAAGGGCCCTGTTTGGCGAGTGTGCTGGTTTGTAGTGACTTTTGTTGTCATGAAAAAGCGTGATTTTCGTCATTTTTGTATTATGTAGGTCAGGGTGCATGCCTGGGGTTGCAACAGGAGGAAGGCTGCCAGTGAAGCTGGGACTTATGGGGCACAAGGCAGACAAAGGTGATGCGAGTGGATCTGAGTAAATGGCTTTCTGGCCTAAACAGAGAGTAGACTTGGATTACCCCCAGTGAGATCTACACGGAAAGGTGACATTCATGTTTGTAAACTCCTATCTGGTGTGTGCCTTTGAGTGTTCTGTGCATGGTAATTTTTGTTTCTAGATTGAAGCATTTTTGTGGGTGACTATGACGCCTGAAGCCAATACGAAATAATTAAATAGGCATTTTCAGGACTCGTGAATATGCGTGCATTGACGACATAGGGCCTGAGAATGTTTAGTCACCTGCATCGGTGTCAGAAAAACAGACAACGAATCCGACAAAATGACCATGACCTCAGATATGATTAACACAACAGGTGTCGTCTACTGGCCAGACAGAACACTCCGCAGCGAAGCTACACTTAGCAGCTGCTGCTGTGACAGTTCAAGGCCGGGATATTGCTGTGGCATATTTAGATAACCTGTGCCACTGTCGCGCTTATTTTGACAATGCAAATGTTCTGTATTTGTGTAGCGATATTAGTGTTGCTCTCTTGTTCGTACCATTAATGCATTGGTAGAGGAGTATGCTTAGGCGGCGTTGCCATTTGCACAGCGCGGGTTCTTATCTTTACTGGGGGAAGGGGGGGAGGAGGGGGGGGATGGGGTTACAGCTGAAATTGAGGGGGCTTACTGGAGGGGGGTGGGGGCTTGAGCGCCCAGTCTGTCTAAAAACTACTTGATTTTACACGTTTCGGCTTTTCTTTTCTTGTGTGTGTGTGTGTGTGTGTGTGTGGTGTGTGTGTGTGTGTGTGTGTGTGTGTGTGTGTGAATTTAACTGAGTAGTATAATCTGTATCGTGTGTGTGGAGTGTAACTGCGAGTTCCATTCTCCGACATCCACTGTGTCTGGTATCATCACACAGCGAATGTAAGATGGATTTCCATGCGAATCACCAAACACGTAGGACTATTGGCACGTAGGACTATCGACACTTAGGACTATCGCCATAGGACTATCGACACGTAGGACTATCGACACTTAGGACTATCGACACGTAGGACTATCGCCATAGGACTATCGACACGTAGGACTATCGACACTTAGGACTATCGACACGTAGGACTATCGCCATAGGACTATCGACACGTAGGACTATCGACACGTAGGACTATCGACACGTAAGACTAGCGACACGCACCCAGATTAAAAAAAGGACCCCCCCCCCCCCCCCCCAAAAAAAAATAAATAATAAATAAATAAAAAAATAATAAAAAAATGGATGTATTCGTCTTGTCTGCTGGGAAAGAGCTTCAAAAGCCATCCATAAACTTCTACCGGCTGGCCACAGTCTCCTATTAAAATGCTGAGTCTGTATTCTGTCTGGACTGAATGACAAACCGTCTGAGCTTTGAAGGCAGAACACTCTGACACAGACGAACCCTTTATTCCGATGACGTTAAACCCCAAAACACCCACCCACCCACCATCTCTCTCTCTCTCTCTCTCACGCAAGGGAAAGAACTCTTGTACATTTTCTAATAATAATAATAATAATAATGAGTATTATATAGGCGCTTTACCCAATTTCATGAATCGGCTCAAAGCGCCGCGAACTGAACCCAACACGCACGCTCACGTGAATCACACGCATTCTCTCACACACTGGACATAAACACATTACAATCACGTGGTGCGAAGGGTCAGCTCAGCTATTTAAGTTTCGGGATTGCCGAGAATTGCATTTCGATTTTTCAAATTTTGTGGGCTGAACATTTCCAAAGCAGAGGGGGAGGAAGCCGGAGTACCCGGAGGAGAACCCCCGACGACCGGCCCGAATGAACGGTGCCACATACGAGAAGGAAAATTCTTTGCCCCGAGTGGGACTCGAACCCCTGACCTCTCGCACTGGTGACAGGTCTCTTAACCACTAGACCACCGGCCGCCCTTTTCAGTTATGGCACATTAGACAGACGAGATTACCCAATGCAGACACTGGGACGTACAAATTTACGTCGCTCACGGCCTCTTGAGGCCAACAGACAAACACGTAATCGGTTGGGATTGGAGCGTGATTGGTCGAAACTGGATCCACGTCTTTATAAGCTGATTTTGTCTCGCAAATTCTAGTCATGATCTTTGACTTGATGCGAGAGGGAAACAGAATCCACAGACGACCGTCGCAAATTGAAAATCGAATCAGCTGTCTAGACAGAGGGGCAAGTTAAGACGTTCACCGCGCCCGGGCGTCTCCTCGTAAATTTACACATCAAGCGGGCACTAAACCATTATCATACCCTTGGACCTGGTGAGAAGGTCGAGAACTAGGTGCAAGTGCACGCTGTATGTACAATGCCTTAATCTGGATTCGATTTTTGAATCTTGGGAATCAGTTCTGCTTTGGATAGTAAACACGTAAGTTTTGTTGGTTGGGTGGTTGGTTGGTTTCAGGGTTTACCGATTCTTTTTTTTTTTTTTTTTCTTTTTTTAAAATTTCTTTTTTGGGCATTTTTACACAAACAAACCTGGACAAGAAACAGTAACAATGACAGTGTGCAGTGAGGGCGTGGTTTCCACATGGTGTAAACGTATGGCAGACCGATTGACGATAACAGTTATAACAAACGAATGCTTGAGCTATACAGGACATGAAAGACATAGCACTGAGGCAATTCTCTAGTCTAAAACAAAGCGTTTATACAGTTGCCACTATTGCCAGAACAATGCTGCATCTCCGCTTACGTGGAAACTTAATATATTTTTTCAATAAAATATCTATTCTTAAACTCTCTTAACCTTCGGACGACGTCGTGGGTAAAAAGTTGCACACACATTGCTTTAGATGAACGTATCTCGGTCAATATTTACGTCACACCTTTGAAATTTCATGACTTTGTCAATAAATGGTTTGACTATGTTCATGCCAAAAATTGTGTTGTTTAACTTGTAATTAGCAGAGTAATTAAAGAATAAGTTGTGAATTGCCTATATAAAAACCATGGGTAATTTGTTTCCCACGATGTAGGACTAGGAATAAGTTGAAATTTGCCTTTCTAAAAACCATGGGTAATTTGTTTCCCACGATGTAGGACTAGGAATAAGCTGCAATCTGCCTACATAAAAACAATTGGTAATTTGTTTCCCACGACGTAGGACTAGGAATAAGTCGAAAATTACCTATTTAAAAACCATGGGTAAGTTGTTTCACACGATGTAGGACTAAGAAGTTTTTTTTAGCGACGTAGCCGCAAGGTTAAGAAACTGTTCACATTCAAACACCCATCAAGGCATCTGCAACGGTAAATATAAAATGTAAAGTTTACCGGTCTTTATCGTAGGGTCAAAACTGAACTGGGTACATGTGCATGTTATTCGATTTGAATCAGTTTTGGGAATTCTTGTTTTTGATGATACACACCAAACCGTTCGTTGGTTTGTTCGGTTGGTTTGGTTGGTCGGTTATTTTCGGGTTGCAACGTTCTTTTGCAAAATGTAGAAAGTTTTCAGATGTGGAGTTTCTGTTCGGCCATTCATGTATATCTATGTATGCTTTCCCCAACAGTCAACAAATTTCTCTTGTGTCTTAGTCAGGAATAGGTAGGGTTTTGTTACTGTTTGTGTTCCGCTGTCCCCTTCCCCACTTCCACTTTACCACCCTCTCTCCACCCCAGTACTGCGTCACAAGGATGGGGGTAGGTTTTTGGGGGAGTTTAACATCATTTCCCACCACGTTTGGATAACACAGAGAACACACCAGCTGCCAGCTGAAGACGAGATCCGGAGAAGAAGATGGGGGTGGCTTGGTCACACACTTAGGAAGCCAGCATCCAACACCACCAGACAGGCCCTAACATGGAACCCCCAGGGTAAGCGAAAGAGAGGACGGCCGAGGAACACATAGCGATGCGATCTCCAGGCAGACACCAGGAAAATGGGATACAACTGGAGACAGTTGGAGACAATGGCCCAGGACAGAGGACTCTGGCGGACTGCTGTAGGCGGCCTATACCCCACTAGGGGTGACGGGCCTAAGTAAGTAAGTATGGATAATATCAAAGACGAGGAAACGAGGAAAAAGGCCAACAAAGAATATTTCTTAATACTGAATTAATTTTAAATTAATATAATTAGTTGAGTCTGTTATTAATATTGATTGTTCTTAATTATTTATTTGTTGATTTAAACTGAGCCTGACTTACATCTCAGCTGCCCGTTTCGGGATGAATAAAGTGCAGTTGAATTGAATTTGAATTGAATTGGCGACAGCCGAGCACTGCATCACAAGATTGCAATGTTGAATATGCACACTCATAATACAAAAAAAAATGTCAACCGTTTCCCTCCCGAGACGCGTTACAGTTCGTGAACCGCCCGTGCCAGACAAGGATATGATTCTGCAGATCTCATTCTCTCTCAGCCAAAGAGGAACATTCTCAAGGTTTTGCATGACATGCCACGCCTGTCCTCAAACATGGGCGTCTCCCGTACCTACGCCATAATATTTTGTCCTAACGGTAACGCCAACCCGCTGATAGGTAAACTGGAAGGGTCAGGTCAACACTATAGGCCCGTTTATCCCCACTAAAAACTCTCTCCAACTTTTCCATTGACGACTCGGCCGTTATGTCTTTCATGCTTGACCGTTTCAGGAACGCATCCCCCCTCCCCTCACCCGTTACCTCTTCACACCCCCCCCCCTCCTCCCCCCCAACGTCCCCGTTTCCACCCTTTCATAATAGTCGACCGTTATTTGGAACGTACCCCCCCCCCCCCCCCCTCTCTCTCTCTCTCTCTCTCTCGTTTCCTCCACTCTCACTCTAATTGAACAATCCCCATTCTGGGGGTGAGCCATTGACGTCATCACGCATTCTCAGCGGAGTCGAGAGGCTAATGGCGTGCAGAAATAGCCATTGTCCAGTCTGGCGGGCCCGCTACAAGTGTCCCATGTCCTCCCCCCTGTCCACCCACGTAGACGTAACGCTAAACATAAAGCTGACCCCCCGGTCACTGAATCAATATTGGCATTCCGGTCTGTACTGTGTATCGGCAGATGACCAAGTGGATTCCCAGGTCAGGTGGAATGTGTGCGGGGCTACGGCCTCCAAGCAAAGGGGGACAGGTTGTGTGTGTGTGTGTGTGTGTGTGTGCGTGTGTGTGTGTGTGTGAGAGAGAGAGAGAGAGAGAGAGAGAGACAGACAGACAGACAGACAGACAGACAGACAGACAGACAATGACAGAGGGGGAGGAGGCGATGGGGTGGGGGTGGGGGGTAAAAACAATTGACGGAACACCAAACCAACCAAGACAATGAATTAAAAGTGGAGAAAGATTCTCCGGGTAACGAAAATTCCCGCTGCCTCACGGGGCTACAGACAGACGCACACACACGGACACTCGCACTCACCACACTGAAATGAAGACCCCCCCCCCCCCCCATCCCCTCCCTCCCACCCCCACCCCCCATGTAATACCTGGGCAATAGTCAACAAAAACAAACCACACCTGAAAACAACATGAAACAATACAACTTGTATTCTCCTTTTTTAGTGTTTCTTCTGCGTCGCGTTTATCTGGGATGAAAATAACAATGCCCTCGAAATACGACGGGACCAAAATAACAACTACGGATACTGATAGAACACTCTCCTTTCACACTTGTTGAAACTGCCCGCAGACAAAATGTTTCTAAATGCGTTTGTGAACTTGAACACCAATAGACGGACTTGTCAAAAGGCCAGTTTAAGTGTGGTTACGTTGAAAATGAAAGCGCAGGTGGTATATCCGTCAGTGGCGGATTCCGAACACACAACTATAGCGATGAGGCCAAATATATAGTCATGATCATATTTTGTTGTTCTTGTCGTTGATTTCGGACACAATCATGGCAGTGACGCAAAGAGTGATATATGCAATCACGTTACATACGTGATCATAATTTGTTGTTGTTGTTGCATGCCGTTCGCGGTGGTGGTGGTGGTGGTGGTGGTGGTGGTGGTGTGTGTGTGTGTGTGTGTGTGTGTGTGTGTGTGTGTGTGTGTGTGTGTGTGTGAGGGTGGGTGGGTTTTTGGGGGTTTAACGTCCTTTTCCACCACATAGTAGAGAGAGAGAGAGAGAGACTGAGAGACAGACAGACAGACAGAATCAATGAATCAACAGACAGACAGACAGACAGACAGACGGACAGACAGGGGACCTCGGGAGAGTTGGTTCGAGTCATTGGGGGTGGTGATTTCGACACGACTAGTTTCTAAATTAATTTGTCAAAATAATATGTTTCGCAAAAGTGCCCGAAACTTACTCACGGTTTCGGTAAAAAGTTTGTTTACGTCGCCAAAACTCCCTTTGCGCAATACTCCTACTTGGAAAACGTTCCTATTCTATTTTTAGACGCGTACACGCAGACGACTTTAAGCAGTTATTTCCCTTCCCCCGCTGATCGAAACCCGTCACTCAGTCGTGACTAGGCAGACCACGTGGGATTGTTTACGTGGCTATTTTTAGCTGTCTGCTCAGTTTCACTGACCTTCCTGGCGCTGTGTGTACGTAACCGTTCGACTGGCAAGGACGCCCTGAAAGTACGCAGCACTAATAATTCCGAATCTCGGGAGAGGTTTTGTTGGCTCACTGCCAGAACGTGATCCATGGCGGGAAATCCTCGGCAGAGTGATCGAAGCAGACTCCTGCCCTTCGTGATTCTTTCATGTTCTACGCGCACCTTGCTCTCCCCCTCCTGTACCTTGTCTGGCCTCCCCCCCCCCATCCCCCATCCCCACCCCCCCCCCCCCCCCCCCCATCCATCCCCACTCGGTGTACTTGCCCTCCACGCCGCACCCCACCTCTCTCACCCATCTACACATACATTTTCATTTTCAGTCATTAAAAATCAATTCCATTTCAGTATCTAACTCGGGGTTTTTGATGTTGACGCTTTCTTTTTCTGTTCTGTTTATCACAGTTTCTGCTAATCCTGTTCACACCTCAATCAACTCCCATCCTTTGACAGCCCGCTCGGCACACCCCCTCCCACCCACTACAAGCTCTTTTGTCACTGGTTAACTCCACTCAGTGACATTTTGCTGGCCCCTAATTTGTCAGTTATACTGATATTCCGTTTATCAAAATCCCTGCTAATTCTCGATCTTTCCACGGATCAATCAGCTCCCTGAATTTGTGATATCTGTTGTCGTTGTGAGCATGGAAACACTAGTTTCGCATATCGTGTCACACAAAAATAGACCCAGACATGAAATGTAAAACCACGGTTCTGAAGTGCTCATGTACTAGGACACAACATTTCCAGAGGGCACTGATGTTTACCACGGGAAGTCTGCATCCTATCATCGAGCAATCACGAACTACCCCACAGGCGAATCCGTTGTCTATTTTTGGCTTGTCCACCACTAGCGACTCTCAAACTGTCCAAAATCAAGTACAGCGTGCAGAAGCGAGTTCAGGCAACGGGAAAAGATGTGTGAGATATTTTTAGATCTTTACGGGGAAGAAATTCAAAGGTAAAGCGTTTTCCGGTTTCGCTTGCCGTGACATCCGTGTCCTTTGTACCAGTGACGCTAGCAACACTTCGTGAATGTAAAATGCTTGTTTTATTGTCGCACGGTGTAAAACGTGACTGTGTTATGTACTTTCAGCGATGACTAGGTTCGGTGTCTTGTCACATCAGTGGAACTGACTAGGGTTTCTTCGTAAGCCGCCGTGTAAAGTTTTTCTGAAGTTCCGAAGCGTGAACACTATGCCCACGTACTGCTCCACACACACACACACACACACACACACAGAGAGAGAGAAATTGAAATTGAAATAACTTTATCTGAAAACCAGTGAAATTTGGTCTTGCAACCAATTTTCAAACTTGCCGATTTGAAAAAAAAAAAAAAAAACCAAACAAACATAAAACAAACGTTCGAACATGCTTAAAACTGGAACATGACTGAAACTTCACACACACACACACACACACACACACACACACAGCTCAGAACTCTTTCAGAACACACACTTTCATCGTTGTCCCGTCTTTGGTATCACCCGTATGTGGTGGAAAAGGACGTTAAACCCCCAAACACCCACCCATCCACCCTCAGAACACACACACACACACACATACGTTCAAAACGCCTAAAGTGGGTTTCATGTCAAACTTAGGCAAAGTGAGTCTCCCACTTTCTACTGTAGCTAGACGCTTCAAAAACAATACATAGCCTAATTACCATCCAGGCTGAAGGAAAATCACAAGCTGGAATCGGAACTTGACATACACTGGTTGCTGAATGGTATTGAAAAAGTGGGTTCCATTTTACTTGTGGGTTCCAGATATCTTTAACACATTTTTCACACTTTTCATAAACTTATGATAAAGTGGGTTTCAGCCATTCTTTTTGTTTTGCTTGTCATTCTTTTGCAGAATGGTGAGATTTTGTTGTCTTACTTTTGTTTTAAAAAGGCGTTCAGGCATGTGTCACTTGAAAAGAATATTTTCAAAGACACAAATAGTTATGAGGAATTAAAAAATGAAAACCACACAAACCTAGCGTTTGTGCCTTTGCTGTAATTATGCATCTGTAATCAACTGAACCATTTTGAACACAACCCCAACCATTAAAGTTCTATAGGAAAACTTTTCAAAACAGAGAAGTACTTACCTATTCAGGAACATTACAGGTTATGAAAATAACGACAAGAGTTAAATGTAATAGTTTCAGCGTTGCTAACAATGAATCAAATTCAAACAATGTTTTTTGGTAGTGCTTATTAAACATGATAGAATCCCATTTTACTTTTTTGAAAAATTAGAAAAAGTCATGCCTGACAGCCTTTTTAAACTTGCAGAACAAAAGTATCTTTTGGTCACTTTGTCCACGCATTCACAGAATGATAAAGACAGAGGGAGATCAGACGACAAAAGTATAACACACTGCACATACAAACCATCTGAACTCAAAAAGAATAAATTTAACAAACCAGAATGGTAGGAGACTCTGACTTTATTTGTTCAAAACTTTTACCAATGACAGAAATTAAAATGTGTCCAAAAAAAAAAGAAGAAAAAAAAAAGGGAAAATCACCCAATGAAATGTATTTTACACTTGTTATCAAGTATACAGGTGGAGTTAACTCACAGCTCAAGAGCCTCCTGGAGCCCATGGAAACGGTCTGGGCCACGGAAGGCTCTCAGGCCCAATGTGTTCACTAACAGTTTCACTGTAAGAACCCGCTGTGGCGCATGGGCCTCAGCAGATTCTCATAGTGAAAACGTTAAATGCCATGTGCATAATTATTCCAATTCGCAGATTTTGTTCTCACACAGAGGTCAAGAACTGGAACAGTCACTTAGGACAAATGCCAATTACCAAAAATTAATTACGGGCTGTACTACGAAAGAGCGTCAAACATCAAGGCCCCCCCCCCAAAAAAAAAAACAAACAAAAAAAAACAAAAAACAACAACAACAAAAAAACCCACCCCAAAACAACAACAACAACCAGACACACACACACAAACAAACAAAAAGAACAACAAACGAACAAACAAAAAAGACTACCCAAAAAAGATAAAAGAATAATCATCTCATTTAGCGTTTGACCTGATTCAACTGAAATACACATCAGTTATCTTCATCAGAAAAAAAAAAAAAAAATTACCATGACCCTGCTGCGGAAAACAAAAAATGTACAGTGATGACAGGACTATCATCAACCGACCACAGACCGACTTAACATCATATTAACCATCTTATCCCAAGAGGTCCCTCTGGGTATGGCACGACTATAATCAATAGACCACAGAGCAACTTAACATCACATTAACCCTCTTAGTCCAAGAGGTCCCTGTGGGTATGGCACGACTATAATCAATAGACCACAGAGCAACTTAACATCACATTAACCCTCTTATCCCAAGAGGTCCCTCTGGGTATGGCACGACTATAATCAATAGACCACAGAGCAACTTAACATCACATTAACCCTCTTAGTCCAAGAGGTCCCTGTGGGTATGGCACGACTATAATCAATAGACCACAGAGCAACTTAACATCACATTAACCCTCTTATCCCAAGAGGTCCCTGTGGGTATGGCACGACTATAATCAATAGACCACAGAGCAACTTAACATCACATTAACCCTCTTATCCCAAGAGGTCCCTGTGGGTATGGCACGACTATAATCAATAGACCACAGAGCAACTTAACATCACATTAACCCTCTTATCCCAAGAGGTCCCTGTGGGTATGGCACGACTATAATCAATAGACCACAGAGCAACTTAACATCACATTAACCCTCTTATCCCAAGAGGTCCCTCTGGGTATGGCACGACTATAATCAATAGACCACAGAGCAACTTAACATCACATTAACCCTCTTATCCCAAGAGGTCCCTCTGGGTATGGCACGACTATAATCAATAGACCACAGAGCAACTTAACATCACATTAACCCTCTTATCCCAAGAGGTCCCTCTGGGTATGGCACGACTATAATCAATAGACCACAGAGCAACTTAACATCACATTAACCCTCTTAGTCCAAGAGGTCCCTCTGGGTATGGCACGACTATAATCAATAGACCACAGAGCAACTTAACATCACATTATTAACCCTCTTAGTTCCAGAGGTCCCTGTGGGTATGGCACGACTATAATCAAAAGACCACAGAGCAACTTTAACATCACATTATTAACCCTCTTAGTCCCAGAGGTCCATGTGGGTATGGCACGACTATAATCAATAGACCACAGAGCAACTTAACATCACATTATTAACCCTCTTAGTCCCAGAGGTCCATGTGGGTACAGCATGACTAATCAGCTAGTGCCACCAGACGTGCAATTGGTCTAGCGGTGCTCTTGCAGATACCTTTTGGTAAACCAAGTATTTCTTTCACCTCAGGCTCCAGCTTATGGACACGAGAAAGGTGTGTCGACATTTTAGAGTTCATTTTCCCACAAAACTTGCAACAATGTTTTTTGCATGTCGCTTTCACAGTGACGTTGATGTTGTCTTCTCCACTTAGATGCTTGCTGGTACAGTCTGTAGGGCCCGGAGTCTGACATGGTGCAGCAGGAGTGCCTGTAACATTTGTATGACCATACACATTAATCCACTGAGCGCTGGAAACCTCCTCGGCATATGCTTATAGCATGGGCTAAAGGAGTCTGGAGGGTTCAGTGTGTAAACAGCAGGAAAAGGGGTCACATCAGCACATATTTTCTGTGATTTTCTTTGTTTGAAAGAGTTTTTTGCGTGTTCATAAAAATCATGCAGAAGCAGTACCCAAAAAGCTAGCCCAAAGGCAAAAGTCCTGATACGCTTTTTAACTCCAGTGATAATGCCAGAAAAATACAGCCACAAGAACATTAACTACACGTACACAAGTTTGTTTGTTTTCTCAATTATTAGACTTGCTACATTACCTGAATGTGCCTCACTGTCAGAATCACTGCTGCAGCTTGTGACACATGCACTACTGCCTGGCTCCCAGTCTGATTCAGAATCACACAAGATGTCAGACTCATTGTCATAATCCCCATCACCGGGCTCTGATTCTGCTGTGCATCTGACATGATAAAAGTGACCAATCAGCAACACCCAGATGCTATCAATTATCAAGCAATCAAATCTGCAGCACAAAGGAATAATACTGAAAACCTGACTAATCTGAAATCAAAACAAGAATGAGTCACCACACCATGACTGTGTAAGCTGCCTAATATGGTACTGCCACTACAGAAATATGAAACACAGACATTACAATTTCATTTTAACACAGTGATGCATTTGTTTTCTTTCTAATCACACCATCGGTCTGGGCTTACTGAACATAATATGTTGGCTAGTATGTGCCTGTGTCTAACAGTACCACAAGATGATTTTTTTTACTTTTTTTTTTTAATCCAAGGTAAATTATAGAAAAATTACCCGCCGTCTTCAATGGCCTCAAGGCTGGGGCCAGGCACGCCTGAACAATGGAGGGCAGGAAAGATGACTGCAACATCAGAACAATACAGCCATTAGAAGGATATAATCATTCCGCAAATGCTAATGTAAATCAACATTATGATAAATCATCATTTCATTTGTTGCTGATGTTACTATACATACCTGAATCAGTGTTGGAGTCACCGCTGTCTGACACACACTCATCATACTGTCCAGAGTCAGCTTCTGGTTCTGCTTGCCTATCCGGAAAAGAAATATATATGGATTACCACTAGCACCTAGCAATTCTCACTGGTGTCGAACAACAACTACAACACTGTTTTGTCATGGAGCAGACCACAGTAGCTGCACTTGTTGGCTTCTTGTGTGCCGTGTTAGATCTTTGTATAATTTAGGCACTGTACTAAACAGTTAGTCCATGCTTATTCCTGCTCTATTAATCTGGGCTCAAATTAAGTTTTTAATCTAATTAAAGTTGGAAGCAACCCAGACTTTCTACTGACGAAAAAGAAAGAAGGCAAAACAGAGCTGGATAAGAAAAGTGCTACTCGAGTACCTTGTTATTAACCCATTTGTGCCTAGCATCAACATGTGGCCTATGCTTAATGCATGGGCCACATAGGGATGCTAGGCACAAATGGGTTAAACTTAAAGTAAACATGGTGTACATCAGAATGAATACAAAAGCATGCTTTATGTAATTAATTCTCATTGGCACCATGTATACAAAGACAAATACAGTCAAATAGTACAAGGAGCATTCCAGGCTCTTTTAGTATTCAGAATCTGGGGTCTGTCAGACAAATAGCCTGACAGATCCTGGATTCTTAATGCTGAAGGGTTAATACAAAAGCAGGGAGCCCAGAAAGAGAGTCAAGGAAGCTTTTGCTGCTGGGCACCGGGGTATTTATTTTTAGGCCCTGGTAATACACCCTTAGGAAGTAATCAAAGTCTGGAAAACCAATTTCCTTTTTTTTTTTGGTAATCATAATGATCAATGCATAACATGTGGAAAGTATTCCCAACAGAAACACCTAGTTTTCATCAGCATACCTCCAGACATGAGTAAGCGGCACACCGATTTTTATTATTTTTGCACACTAATGACTTAATGACATTATTTCACAGCATTTTTGTTAATGACTATGTCAAACATTACCTGACTAAATGATAACAAAATCGCAGGACATACCTTATAGTTGTACATGTATCTCTTGTTATTTTGGATTCCGTCAGATTCAGAAACTCGAATACACTTTTTGCCGTTGTGAAAAACCTGCATACACTTTTTGCCGTTGTGAAAACCTGCAGAGAATTAAAAAAAAAAAAAAATCAACTGCAGTGTTGAATTATGAGATCAGCTGTGCAGTTTGCTCTAATACACGTAACAAGTAAAAAAACAAACAAATAAAAAACTTCACTTGTATCAGGACAAAGACAAAAGCTTAAAATGTAAATTATCGGGTTTGAACCCTTTTTCTGTGTCTGCTTGAAAAGGTTTCTAACAAGAAAATTCGCGTATTAAAATACTGTCTTTGTCCTGATACATATAATGTGTTTTTTTTGCTGATCCTCCTCTTGTGTCTGTGATCAAACTGAACTTACAAAACAGATCTGCACGAGTGTCTGACTACTAAGTATCAGCATCACCATATCTTAGACTTCTTCTTCTTCCTTTACTGTGATGCCTTGGCAAAGTTTATTGAAAATGTTTCACATGCAAGTGATATGCAGCTAACTGCAGACCGTCATTCGGTACTCTGATTGGTCGGGAGCTAGGATTAGGGTAAGGTACTTTTGTGTTTAGGATCAGGTTTGGGTTAGGATTAGGTAATATTTACGATTAGACTTAAATTTTGGGTCAGATTTGGGGTTAGAGAAAGGGGAAAAATTATCAGCGCCTGATGACGGTCTGCAGTTAGCCATATCCGCAGCCACAACATCAAGTGATAATGCTTGAAGAAAATGGTCATCTTCACTAGCGAAGGACGATCATCATCACTTTTGCTTCCGTAAAAGACTAACTTATACCACACCTTTTCACATGAAATCCACAAAATACCATCTGAAACACAATTAGACTATGAAGCTTCCAGCTGTAATTCATACAACCAATATAAAATAAAAGGAAAAGCCATGAATTTTACCTTAGCTTTCACGTAGCGTCGTCCTGATTCCGCCATTTTGCGTCAAGGGAGGCTATCGGATGTCAATCCAGTTACGTCCCTTAGCAAGAGTGTTTAAAAACCAACGCGAGCCTCGGATCATATGTGTGAAACGACCCAAACACTCGAGGGCCGTCAAACCCAACTTCTGGGGCTTTTCCTACGATTCATTTTTTAGGAATATTGGGGACCTTTTCTGCACTGTGGCATGCTTAAAAAAAGTGGGTTTCAGATTTTGAAACCCACTATTTTTTTAAACCCACTTTTTATGGAGTGTTTTATACGGAGGGACCCACTTTAGGGGTTTGGAACGTACACACACACACACACACACACACACATACGCACGCACGCACACACGCACGCACGCACGCACGCACAGTTCAGTTTAGTTTAGTTCCGTTCAAGATGCGCTCTGAAACGCACATAATGTTATGTGCTTCGTCCCATCTCTCACAATTCTCTCTCAGTGTCGTCTGTTTATACGATGTACGAAACTAGTGTTTCCATGTTCGTCCGGGTTACAAAGACACCCCTCTCTCTCTCTCTCTCTCTCTCTCTCTGTCAAACACACACACACACACACACACACACACACACACACACACACACACACACACACACACACACACCATAACCTTCCCTATTTCCCGCCCCGGCCAGCACTTGACGTTCAAAGTTCAGAGATCGAATGCGGTCTCCCACGGTGGCTATTCTCTGAACATGTACACAATACGTTGTCCACTTTCTTCGCACACCAATCAGACACTAGTGCTGTGTGTGTCACATAGACAGGGGAAAGTTGGGACTAAGGTAAGGTTCGGGCCGATCTAAGAAGGGGGACTGATGGGGGAGGGTTGGGCGAGGGAGGGGGGGGGGATGAACAGTCGCTGGTGGATGTAGGTGAGGGGAGGGAGGGAGGTGTAAGGGCAGGGGGAGGGGGGCCTCGTGGGAAGTGTCTGCGACTTTAACACTGCTGTCAAGCAGTAAAAGTGCAGGACAGTGTCAGTTTCCTCGGTGAGGACAAAACCTTATAGTGTAGAGTCAGGTCAGAAAGTCACTCACAGACTGTTGTTGTTGTTGTGCGTAGCGCACTTAGGATAGTTTGGAAATCTTGACGACGTTTTCCACCCACACTGTACTTAGAACGGGGTAATTTTAAGGGACGAGGCGAGTACCCCTCCCCCCTCAAAACGAAACAAAAACAGCAACAACAAAAACTGAAACAAAAAAAAAAAAAAAAACAACAACCCCAAAACAAAACAATAACAACAAAACCAAATAGACAAATAAAAACCTGAACTTGAATCGTTATTGTTTGTATGTTCGCTCGTTGTTTGTGTGTGTGTGTGTGTGTGTGTGTGTGTGTGT
>JACVVK020000756.1:127500-145000 GCA_018292915.2 Batillaria attramentaria
CTTTTCACCTCGTCCCGCTGATCTCTGACATAATTTGGTGAACTGGCCTACGTACCATGGATCCGATGAGCACTTAATACGGTAGTGGTACCATGGAGTAAACCTTTTTGAAAAATGAAGTAAATTACGTGTTTCAGCAAAGTGCCAACGCAGTGCTAGCCGATGTTTGGCGGGTTAATGAATGTGCGTACATCACCGACTTTCAGTGTTCCCATCCTGCATTCTTTGACCGGGGGGACTCGGGCGGGTCAGGGAGACGTCAACGTACGGTAGCAGCACGTGCAATCCGGCTGCGTGGCTAGAGCGTCACCTACTTGTTATCTTGCCTGGCATGTTTCTGACAATAGCCGCTGATGGGCTCTGTCCACACGCATTTTCCCCTCGTGATGGTGATGCGTCTTATGTGTTGCTCCTCATAGTGATGGGTAGGTAGGTAGGTAGGTTTTGAGGTAACGTAAAATTGTTTCTGTACCTGCTGATTCTCTTCCCACAAAACTGACCTCCAAGGCCGCGTTTACTGTACAAAGGACAATATTGTCCTTTCCCACGACGCAGTAAAGTTTTAACTGACAAACAATGCAGCTACAGAGAACATGAGAAGTACAGTCTACCTCACTGGCATGGGTCAGAGGGGAAGAGGCTGGGGAATGGGGGGGGGGGGGGGGGGGGGGGCAGAGATGCGGCCGGAGGGGGTGGAGGACGTGAAAGAGTTAACTCATACGGGTGATGACTCGAGATGATGATGATGATGATGATCAAAACAATTCCCAGTCTATTTCTGGAAGAGTGGGTGTTAGGGAGTGTAACGTCCTTTTCCATCACGTATGGGTGAGATCATATACGGGGGGAAAAGGCCAGACAAACATTTGGCCCTGGTCGGGAATCGAATCAGTTTTTCAACTCTTGGCGGCGTTTCACAGACAGAACATAATCATACGAACATTAGATACAGAGAGTTTAATTGTCATTTGACATACACCTCATAGGAATGAAAATTAATGTCGGGTAGCCGGGGTAGCCGAATGGTAGAGCGTTGGACTCTCAATGCTCGGGTCATGAGTTCGATTCCCGGCTGGGGCCAAATATTTGTACTGGCCTTTTTCTCGTTGCCCTGTCCTTCATATCACCCTTACGTGGTGGAAAAGGACGTAAAACTCCCACCCACCCCCTATATTAAATGTCGTAATAAATTCCAAAATTAAACTACATAGCTGTCTGGGATACATAACACACCCACATACACGCATGCACGCACACACGACACACTCCCAGACTTGAACATAGATTACAAAAGGGGAACACACACACACACACACACACACACACACACACAGGTCTTCATTCATGTCGCCCCCTCCCCTACAATAGTACAGACACAGGGTGGGTGTTTGGGGGTTTAACGTCCTTTTCCACCATATATGGTTGATATCAAAGACCGGGCAACGATGAAAAGGCCAGCACAAATATTTGGCCCCAGCCGGGATACGAACTCACGACCCGAGCATTAGAAGCCCAACGCTCTACCATTCAGCCACCCCGGCTCCCCACATACAGACACAGACATATCTGCTATAAAAGTAATAGCGATACAGTATGGCACATGCCAAATGGCAAAAAGCAGTATCCGATATCACATTCAGTTTCCACAATCTGCGTAAAAGAACTTTAAAGATATACGTTAAAAACAACCAGATGCAGATTAAAACGTAAGTCATCAGGGACCTGCCTGCCTTTCCCATAAATCTTTGTGCCAGATCAATACAAGTGTGTTTTGAACATCTAACGGTTAACCGCATTATCTGTTAGCGTGATTCTCGGTGGGCTTGTCTCTTGAGACAAGCTTAAATGCCGACATCAATGCAAGCGATTAAATCAACCTTTACGTACTTCGCGTCTCGCGCAATTTTCTGGACAAAACCAGGTGAATGACGTCACAGGATTCTGCACGAACTGTGGCGCACATCGATAAAAAAAAAAGTCACCCCTGTTTTTATGTTGTTTCCATAGTAATGGAAACAACATAATAGGACGGGCTAAAATTTCCACGTTCATAGGCAAGCATCTGTGGTACAAACGCACGTCACTGCCGATCTCCCGCAGAGACGATTTTGCAAGTGTAACTCTGACAATGACGTAAGAAAACTTGCGTCATCGATGCTGACGCGTATGGTGTTCCGAACGCACTTCTCCTCCTCAGTGAGTGCCGTCTGTGTGGATGTGCGTGTGTGTGTGTGTGTGTGTGTGTGAATTGTGTCCGGGCCCGTTTCTTCGAAAATACTCAACCGAATGGCTTCAAATTTGGGGTATCCAAATATATCAAAATGTTACATTAGATGATTCAAGCGTGTGATGACTGCTTAAGTGTTTTGGGAGTTATCGCCCTTTTGAGACAAGTTGGTTGTCTTTCGTGTACAGGCGTAATATTTATTTAAATCACTCAATTTTTTGGCAGTAGATAGCTTGAATACGGACTCTGAATAGAGTCACTACTAGAAAATGGTCGCTCTTATAGTTTTCATGTAAACCGAGCCTGAGTTGACATTGCATGTGAACCCAGTTCAGATGCCTATTTCTCCGAAAATACTGAACCGATCGATTTCAAATTTGGGGTTTCTAAATGAATCAAGATTGTTGAATAGAAGGCCCGATCCAGGTACGATTGCACACATGATTTGCGAGTTATCGCCCTTTTCAGAAAAAGTGGCTTTCTGGCGTTTAAAGGCGTAATATTTACCTAAACCACTCCATTTTTTGGACATAGGTAGCATGAATACGGACTCTCAACTGAGTGAATTTTGGAGGTTGTCGCTTTTATACTTTTGGCGTAAGCCGTACCTGATGAAAGTGCTGGTGAACACACTTTAGATCTCAAAATCGCTCCTACTATACATAGATAATGAGCCTGGGGTGCCATAAAAAATATACCAAAAAAAATTAGAAAAATTCACTGCAGCCGTTATCGTCAGTTGACCCGAAAATTTGTACTCACAGCACATTTCCTCTACAAGCCACACGCCTCACAAACATCGAAGAAGAGACGCACGCGCACTGACGTAAAGTAAGTGCGTCATGTTTGATTGACGTGATGCTGTTTTTTCTTGGGGGTGTCTCGCCACTTTCTTTCCGAATTCCTCTGTTTGGAGACGTGGTGTATTTTACTTCTACTATGTCGCCATCTTCGTGCAATCGCAGAGAAGACACGGGATACAACAGAATACAACTCCAATACTTTATGAACAGAATATGCACGGAGAACAAATTCATGAAAGAAGAAGAACCCAGAACGCTGTGCAGGGCTGCTTACGTACTGAACAGGTCAGATCCATTGCAGAAAAGGCACGCGAGCACTGACGCAAAAGGCAGTATCAGCGTCATTGTTCCGACGTCATGTTTGATTGACGTGATACTGGCATTTCTTGGGGATGTGTCGCCACTTTTTGGACGTTCTCTATGTGTAGACGGGGAAAGCGGGAGTTTCATTGATGTAGTGTGCTTTGTTTTTCCCACTGACTCTCACTCAATAGCATAGTAGAGTGAGAGAACACCACATAGGTCTCAATGGAGCACAAACGCGGCTCGCGCGAGTCTGTGTGTGTGTGTGCGTGTGCGCGTGCGTGCGTGCGTGTGAGTGTGTGCGCGCGCGCGTGTGTATGTCTGACATAACACATATTTAGAAAACGTTCGCCGCGCAGTCGGTGGGTCGGTATTAATTCGATCTTTACACTGCGCACGCAGCAGCAACACTTCAATTTTCATGGGCCTGCTTTCATTGCAAGAACTGTATCAAAGTTATTACGCCAAATGTATTATGCGTCATCCCAGTGAGCAAAAACGTCATAGATTTCAAAGAATACAACTTGACGTCTCTCTTCCAAAAACAAGATTGGTGTGACAGCCCGGTCAGTTGTTTCCATTCAGAGAGAGAGAGAGAGAGAGAGAGAGAGTGTGCGTGTGTGTGTGTGTGTGTGTGTGTGTGTGTGTGTGTGGATACATGGCATTACAAAAGAACGACCGTGACGATAGCAGGTGACCAAATGGAAACAACATATTGGGCTGGTGGCCATCTTGTTGTTTTCGCCAACGTCTGTCGACCCTACCCGAAGGTGACTTGACTATCCGACCAAGGCAGCAAATCGCAGACAAAGTAGATATCTACCGTCGCCTGGCCGGGAAAAGGGCTTTAATGCCAATGTCAAATCCAAGCCGCTTAGGCTGTTTTAGCGGATGACGGTAGACGTCCAAGACAGCATTTGTCCAGAACTGGCAATAGGCAGCACATCGCAGACCAGCAGGTGACTACCATCGTCTACAAAAAGGATGTAAACACCTGTTTCAAACCCAATCCGCTTAGGCCCTTCTCCCAGACGATCGTACAGATAACCTGCCGTTCTTTCGCTGGATGGAAAAAAAAAGACGTAAGTGCGTGTCGGCTCTGTGGCGATTAGGCTGTTCTCAGAGATGGCGGTAGAGCTAACCTCTTGTTCTTATGCATGAGGGACGCAGGCTTGGGTAATCCTATCCTAATACGGTCACTCAGACAAGAGGAGGACAGGCCAGACTGCGTCACACAGCCGAGCTCTGGACGATTGGTCTAGAAAAACAAGAGGGAACAGCTAAGCGGCCGGTGTAAACCAGCAGATATTCTCCACGAGAAATTAAGTCCCCGGTAAAAAAATAAAAAAAAAAATCTCGTGCGACCTTTTTACTCCGGAGTAAAAACTAGCTACGAAATTGTCTTTGTTGTTTGCGCGCCGCGAAGCCCTAAATAACTAACTAACCACAGTAAAAACTACTAACGACATAGTCTTTGTTGTTCGCGCGGCGTAAAGCCCTAAATAACTAACTAATCACAGTAAAAACTACTAACGACACAGTTTTTGTTGTTCGCGCGGCGTAAAGCCCTAAGTTACTAAGCAACTGACCGGGATAAAAACGTCGTAAGAGATTTTGGATACCAAGCACATTTTGTGGGCGACAGAAGTAAAATTTTCTGCCATCGACAGACAATAAAGTTATATTGAATTGAATTGAATTGAATTGAATTGAATTGAAGTATACTTCTAGCCAATACAGATTTACCTCTACGAAATTTATTTTTTTAAATTTTTTTTTTTACTCCGAAGCAAACTCGTTCGAGATGTTTACTCCACTTGCAAAATATAGGCCCACTAAATCTATACTTTTAACTTACTCCACATATAACATAATTAATAATCAATCCTCACCTCGTGCGAGACACCCCCCCCCCTCCCTCCAGCCGTATGCGTAG
This sequence comes from Batillaria attramentaria, assembly GCA_018292915.2. Taxonomy (NCBI): domain Eukaryota; kingdom Metazoa; phylum Mollusca; class Gastropoda; family Batillariidae; genus Batillaria; species Batillaria attramentaria. The sequence continues at coordinate 132,770 of JACVVK020000756.1, forward strand.
CATTGGACGGGTAGTAAAATGTTTTGGCGAGTAAATCTGTCTTGTGTGGCGTGAGTAATTGGGGTTTTTTTTTTTTTTTTTTTTTGGTTTTTTTGTAAGGGGAGTGAACTTCTCCTTACAGAATTTTTACGGAAGAGAACATCCCTCTTGGGGGAGTACATTTCTCGTGTTACACCGGTCGCCCTGAATTAAGGTCGGAAATGTCATTGGTGGAGATCCACTTCGGAACCGCATCAATCAAACGATTTTATTGGCAAGAGCGATGCTTAATGGGTCACCGCTGGGTGTTTTGCTGACCGCGATGATCGAGAAGGCTTTACGGAGATCGTCACTTGTTTTGGCGTGTCATAATTATTGGGGTAATCAGGCAGATGGCGACTATGTAAGGAGGGGGGGGGGGAGGAGGCGAGGGGGGAGTGGGGGGGGGGAGCAAAATATCTGTCTTCTGGAGAGATGCAGTTTCTGTGAAATGCAGCCTGTTTCTAAAAGTGCACGGGAATGAAACAAAATAACAAAATGGACGGGTCGGGGGTGGGGGGGGGGGGGCAAAATATTTGTCTTCTGAACAGATGCAGTTTCTGTGAAATGCAGCCTGTTTCTAAAAGTGCACGGGAATGAAACAAAATGGACGGGGTGGGTCGGTGTGTGTGTGTGTGTTTGGGAGTTTAACGTCCTTTTCCACCACGTAAGGGTGATATCAAAGACGGGGCAATGAGAAAAAAAGACCAGCACAAATATTTGGCCCCAGCCGGGATTACAAAATGGACGGGCGTGTTTCTGGTGCTATACCGCACCAAGTCATTGCACCGCCGATCGGTTCCCGCGCCGCAGCACCGCGTTTTTCCAAATTGAAAACGTCGTAGCACCGGAAAAACGCTTTGGATTTTCAGTATTCGGTTAGGCCTTTTTTTTTTTTTTCTTTTTCTTTCTTTTTTTTTGTCTGCTTTATTATGGGAGATGAATATGGATCTTCAGAGAATGTTTTGAATTATTATGGACTTTTTGGGTTGTTGTTTTGTTGTTTTTTGCGAAACGCTCAGAGACAATACCATGGGGATAATATATTTTTGTTGTTGTGTTGTTTTGTTTGTCGTGCTTGTTGTTGTTGTTGTTGTTGTTGTCCAACTTCGCCCTAGACTCAAGATAATGCACCTCCGAACACCAAGATACTAATGCAAATAAATCAAATAAATTACAACTGCAGTGAGTTTGCAACTGTAATCAAAACGATTAATTACTCTTGTTTCTTTTTTCCCCATTTTTCTCCTTCCTCATCTTATTACGCATCAAGTGAATGAATTGTCTAAACGATTTATGCTGCATCAGCTGTCCCGGTCCATATCTATATGCGAGATATGAGAACAAGTATCATATAATGTAACTGGATATAATTATGAATGTGCTTTGCGTCTCTGATGTGCGTCTTTGGAATCGTGATATATTCATTGGGATAGAGTTTGCCTGATCACGTGAATAGAGGGACGGGGAGGAGGGGGGGGGGGGCGGTAGGGTGTAACATGATCAGGATGTGAATTGGGTTAATGTGTGACGGTGACAGTCGTCCACGAGAGCTCAGTAGGTCTACCGTTGACAGGCATTTGCGCAGAATGTTAGAGTGATGGTCCTATGACCTGTGAGCAATTGGAAAGCCGATTAGGTCTGCAGCCGATGTTTTCCAGACGTAAGCAATACGGAACTCTCATTCACACACACACACACACACACACACACACACACACGCACGCACACACACACACACACGCACGCACGCACGCACGCACGCACGCACGCACACACACACACACACACACACACACACACGTGCTGATATCAACTAAAAACACATGCTCTGTCACAGCCAAGTTGATTTCCGCCGATTATAACTTGTCAGACTTGGACCGTCAACATGTCAGACACACATCTGAAAGCGAGTTAGTTGTTTGACTGGATGGTTGGTTGGGTGGTTGGTTGGTTGGGTTTAACGTCCTTTTTTACCTACGAATGATATCAAAGGCTAGGCGTCGAGGGAAGAAGCCAGGCTGCCGTGTAATGACAAATAACAGTAAGCCCATGACGACTTGTTAGGGCAGAAAAGGGTGGTTTCAAGATGAAAGAAATTGACGTAATCACCTTATTCCTCAAATGACGTCAATGGACTTACTGTGTTTTGTCATTACATGGCAGCAGGGTAAATTGCCACTTGCTAGCGACGTTCAACTGGAAACTGAATCCCCCCCTCCCCCCGCTTTGCCCCGTCCTCCAATTGTTCATTAGCACGTTTAAGTGTTCACGTGTTCACTCTTTGTGTACATGGGGAGCCGGGGTGGCCGAACGGTACAGGGTTGGACTTCTAATGCCCGGGTCGTGAGTTCGTATCCCGGCTGGGGCCAAATATTTGTGCTGGCTTTTTCATCGTTGCCCTGTCTTTGATATCACCCGTATGTGGAGGAAAAGGACGCCAAACCCCCCAAACATCCACCCACCCACTCTCTGTGTACATGGCTCAAAATCAAACTGACCCTTCACATCTGGGCGACGTGTCTTCTTCATTGTATAACCACACCACCAGAATTAGGTATTCATAATGAGTTGGAATAAAGTGAATAATAATTGTCCTTGACTCTATTCTCGGACTTGACTCAATGACACCTCCCCTGTTACTCAAGAGCAGTTACGTCCCTTCAAAATTTCCTCCTTCCCTTTGGGTCGTCAGTTCTCTTATCCTTCTTCCGTGTTGAGGGTTGGCATTAATCTAGCGACGTATCTCCACTTTCGTTTGGAAAAAAGGGACTAAGCGCAATGCATTTGATAGGCAGCTTAGGCTCTTTATCCGGATAACCTCAAATCTGTTGCACCAACTAAGTCATATTTAAACTTCCGGCAATTGACTGCAAGTAACTTAGCAATGTCAAGGTTTGTTTTCTTTGGTCGTCCAGCTTAGGACCGCCTGATTGGCGCAGATGCACCCACAGTTAAGTACGTGCGTACCTGCGTAAGATTAGGCGGATAAGAGGGTCCGGTTATCGAACGTTCACCAGGGGATGATCAGTCATCCAGCGATACTAGCACGCAGTTAGAACCTGCTCGGAATTTGCACCTCGTGAACAACGAGTGTGCGAGGGCTGGGCACTAGGGGCAAATACTCAGGGTAGAGCAGATCAGCGTACATTTTAGCAGTTCCAGGTTTTGCAAGATGTCGTAAGCCAGCCTTGAATAATTATGCAACAACAACAACAACAACAACTACTACTACTACTACTACTACTACTACTACTACTACTACTACTACTACTACTACTGCTACTACTACTACTACTACTTCATTTGAATATGACGCCTGTTCCTCAGTAGAAGCTCCGGGCGCCATTACAATAGCAGGTAAAAACAAGGAGAAATTTTGCGAGGTATTAAAACACATTCAAACGAATATTCTGAGGCTTTCACACACACACACACACACACACACACACACACACACACACACACACACACACACACACACACACACACGAGAGAGAGAGAGAGAGAGAGAGAGAGAGAGAGAGAGAGAGCAGCTGCAAGCTGTTTTCACTGAAACCTGAAAGTGAAAGCAGGCAAAATCATTCAAAACGCACTACATTTCTGAGTCCTTTGTGCTTTGAACCCGTCCAGTGAAAGATTTCGAATCCGCAGAAATGTGCTTGTCACAAAAGAATACCATCAAACCGGCCTCGTTGATATTCTTATTGCCTTTGACAACCATACGCCAGCGTGACGCCTGTAGCAGCTGCACAGGAGCGACCCGCAGGACACAAAAATGGTGGACAAAGCGGAAGGTGATTCGGCTAGACCAAAGACGCCTTTTGAGGCGACAATTAATTCTGGGGAGAAATAGGAGGTGACATTTGACACACGAATACTTCCGGGCAGACATCAACAACATAGGCACAGCAGAGAACGCTTAGCGGGCAGTTGGTTTTAGTGGCTTGGTCACACATCTTGCAGCCACCACTGCGATAGGAAGACGGTTCGAGTCATGCGTTAAGCATGGTTTTTGTTTGTTTGTTTGTTTGTTTTTTAAATCTAGTGCATTCAAGTCACTATCATGATACATATGTTCCTTGGACCATTTCTCCATCTTGTCAGTTTGAAAAACTGAATTGAACTGAAAATACTTTTATTCATTCCTGAAAGGGAAATTGCTTTCGCCAGAAATACATCACGACATAAGAAACATGACAGAAAAACATAAGACCCACAAGACATGGCAAGACAAGACTTAATAATATAACATAGCATCTAGCAACTGTACATAATGGCCATTGCATGGATAAACCTTTGAGCAAGGTAACCCAGTGCATCAGCTGAAATTATTATGTCTGATCGGTCATATAGAATGAAACATGCACCTAAACACACTCTTGTCTTCCTAGCACGCGGTGTTTCGTTTGAAATATTTGATCTGTACGGCCATAGCACCATACTGTAATAACTATGCACTTTTACGAGACAGAGCTCACTAACCCCATGGTGGTGAGACAAAGACAGTTACTATCTTGCGTCATGTGATTACGCCACCAATCAAAATTCAGTTCTTTGGGTCTTCCGATATCAGTGCGTTGTTGCGAAGGTCACGAGTGCGTGTACCACACATGATGCGCACGCCATCGCCCTTTGGCTTCTACTCCGTCAAAATGAAATCCTTGCTAGTTTTTTTTTTTTTTTTTTTTAAATCTCTCCGTACGCGCGTGAATTTCGCTGATTATATCTTATCAAGCTTGAACAAGATCCGACTGTGCGCATCACGACCTGTACTGACTTGCCTTTGAAAGACGCATCTTCCAACATTTCGAGGGTTCACAAATTGTTCTGTGCTGCTTGGGTAGTGTCTGAGTCAATGTCAAAGTCAAATGTATTTTCCGATCCTCTGTGGGCACTGGGGGGTGTGGGGGGGGGGGGGCGGGGAGGAAAGTATAGATACGTAACAGCCACCTGTGGCATAATTCTTACATACACGTTAACACTGAGCTCACAAAGGAACATAAATACACAGATTTACCAAACACGGCGTCCAATACAAACAATATCAACAACAGACAAATACTAAAGAAAGGAAACAAACTGAAATTACAGAGAAACTGTGTGTGTGTGTGTGTGTGTGTGTGTGTGTGTGTGTGTGTGTGTGTGTGTGTGTGTGTGTGTGTGTGTGTGTGTGAGAGAGAGAGAGAGAGAGAGAGAGAGAACGAACGAACGAACGAACGAACGATACTTTATTTTCCAAGGATAAAAGATTAGGTGCACAGACCTGTCTTGCATCTTGTCCTTGCTAAGCTACTTATATTATACAAAGTAAGCTCCAACTAAGTAGAGAGAGAGAGAGAGAGAGAGATGATCGGAACAGACGATATTGAAAAATAAAGTTTGTACGTACTACACAATATACAAAATGGATCGAATCAAGGACAACAACACCAGCAACAGCCACTAGCCTTAGACGCTCGCTACGTTACGGCGTCTCACAAACTGGCACTGAACGACGCGAAAAATAGAGGCGTCTGCTGGACTGTTCCAATCACCTGCTAACTGAGCTTCTGGTCGTTCAGTCTTATCTGATTTCGAACGTACAGGCACACACTCACAAGCGCAACTCTTGCAAAATTAAATTCCTTGTTTGAAGTACAGCGATATTGGAATATACGCGTTTCATGACAGGCCACTTTTTTTCTTTTTGTTTTTTTTCGCACTACCGGATTTGAGGCCTCGTCCTGGCTCAGTTTTATCGATGAAAGGGATGGGTGGTGGGTTTTTTTTTCCCTTATTGTTTTTGTGATGCCGCGAAAGGTCAGCTGTCAATCTTGTGCAAGAGGCCGTTGAAAGCATGACGCAAACACATGTGAACCGAGCGTGTTTTTAACATTGCAACTGTCAAAAGCAAGGTCGACGATCAAACAAAAGTGCAACATCCCTCCCACCTCCGACCGCCCCCCCCCCCTCCCCCCCCCCCCCCCCCCTCTCCCCCCCCCCCCCCCCCCCCCACACACACACACACTCAGTGGAGAAGGATAAGGAGTTACCTTTTTGTGATCAGTGTGAATGATTTTTTCTTTGTGTTAGGTAAGATGGAGAGAGAGAGAGAGAGAGAGAGAGAGAGTGTGTGTGTGTGTGTGTGTGTGTGTGTGTGTGTGTGTGTGGTGTGTGTGTGTGTGTGTGTGTGTGCGCGCACGTGCGTGTGTGTGTGTGTGTGTGCACGTGTCTGTGTGTGTGCACACGTCTCTGTGTGTGTGTGTGTGTGTGTGTGTGTGTGTGTGTGTGTGTGTGTGTGTGTGTGTGTGTGTGCGCGCGCGCGCGCGCGCGCACGAGAGAAAGAGAAATTATGGCCGCACATCATTTCACACATTGGCAACCCTAATTATTTACGCAACCCTGTGCAGCTGAAATCACGTACAAAACGTAACCACGTGTGCTCAACTGTTTACTCAGATGCGAAGTCCTCTGTCAACGAACGAAACTGAATGACGCATTATGCGGCCAGATGCTCACAGAAACTCAACGTACCTAGCACGAACACGGGTCAACAACATTTTTGGTGTTGGTCACGGCTTTGCGAAGGTATGTTCACCTAGATGTCCTAATTACGCATACAAATACATACCAGGCAGTACTTTCAGGCGCGTTATCAGTGCAAAGTCATCGTTACAAATTGCAAACAATGGTCATGTGCCTTATGGAGTTGTTTTTGGATGTTGGGGTGAAGATATGGGTCCGATGGGGTATCCGCGGTATGTCATAGGGTACATTTACCCGGTCCCATTGTGGTTGCTGACTAAGCTGTTAACAACAGTTTCCACCGAATTCCCAGAATACTGACTTGATTTTTTTTTTTCCGACTCCAACTCTCTGCCAGCTCCAGTGGTGTCCCTCCCAGGTATGGGTGGAATCCACTAAGGCTCGTAAGCTGGGGCAAGTTTTTATTATGCATGATGATGGACATGAGGATGATGGTAAGATGATGCTATGGAGGTCCGTGTGGTTTGGGACTGCGGGACTGCGGGATAGAGCCGCATTGTAGTGATTTTTGTTCTCACTGCCAGCTCCAGTGGTGTCCCTCCCAGGTATGGGTGGAATCCACTGAGGCTCGTAAGCTGGGGCAAGTTTTTATTACGCATGATGATGGACATGAGGATGATGGTAAGATGATGCTATGGAGGTCCGTGTGGTTTGGGACTGCGGGACTGCGGGATAGGGCCTGCATTGTAGTGATTTTTGTTCTCACGGAAGAGCGTGATTTTCGTGATTGTTTTGTATTTCTTAGGGCAAGGTGCATGCCTGGGGGTTAGCAAGAGGAGGCAAGCTGCCAGTGAAGCTGGGACTTCTGTGCAAAAGAGAGGCAAAGGTGACGCGAGTGGATTTTGGTGAAGTGGGATTTCTGGCCTAAAAAGAAAGTAAACCCAGCATTACTCCAGTGAGGCCGAAGCGGAAAGGAAACATTCAATTTTTTTTTTAAAACTCGAGTCTCCTGCCCTTGAATGGTCTGTTCATGGTATTGTTTGCTTCCAGATCGAAACATGTTTAGGGGTGACTATGATGCCTGACGCTAACAGGGAATATATTAGCATTTTGAGGCCTCGTGCAATTGTATTCTTTGACCACAATACACCACCGCCACCACCACTACGCACCTCAGTTTCACCTTTCACCTTACCACCACGCGCTCTGGAACATCATCACGTGTCCTGTTTGAGCACGGAGAAACTTGATACCACGCCGAGCGTTCTCTTTCCTAGTACGGGCATCGACTAAGCAAGAGGGTGAAAGATAACACGGCTATTGTCTTCCCGCCCCCCCCCGCCCACTGATCCCCATTTCACCAATACGACACCTATCATCAGCTGTGCCTGGCTCGAACCTGCGCGCGGCGCTCACGGGACTCAGTGGGGATTGGTGGTCGAGGCCGCGTAGAACGTCTTTGTTACCTCAAGTTAGATTATAGGGACCAGGGTTTGCTAGTTCTGGCTAATTAGGTCAGGTTGTGTGAATGGTGTCAAAGTGGGTAGAATTAGAGTAAGAGATGTAAGGGTCAGGTTCATTGTGTCAAAGATGATAAAACTTTGTATCGAATAACAACGCAAATGTGTGGTACTGATGGGGCGCGTATCTGGTATACAGATCAATGCACGAGATGACTGGTCTGAATCTAGAACACAGGAATTGTGTCATCTGGTCTTGTTTTTGTTTGTGTCCAATATTTCGGGTGAGAGGTTGTACCCATTTCTCGGGGGGGGGGGGGGAGAGAGAGAGAGAGAGAGAGAACTCGAATTCGAACTCGAACCGAGAAAGAGGAGAGAGAGAAAGAGAGAGGGTATTGACTTGAACTGAATTGTTTTAATAAACAGTATCTCTACTTTTAACGCCTTAATATACAAGCAGGTTGCAAAACGTTGCATGATTTTGTCATTTGTACATGATATCAACAGGGCAAGTCTGAAGAGAGAGAGAGAGAGAGGAGAGAGATGAGAGAGAGGGTGGGGTGTTTGGGGGGTTTTTTAACGTCCTTTTCCACCACAGGGTGATATCAAAGACGGGGCAACAATGAAAAAGCAGCACAAATATTTGGCCCCAGCCGGGATCGAACTCACGAGACCCGAGCATTAGAAGTCCAATGCTCTACATTCGAACACCCCGGCTTCCGAGAGAGAGAGAGGATGAGAGAGTGTGTGTGTGTGGTGTGTGTGTGTGTGTGTGTGTGTGTGGGTGTGAATCATAGAAGTGACGAGATGCATCTGTCAACGCCAAAAGACCCTGGCTGCATCCGGCTACCAAATCGAACAATGCTGTAGAACCTTTTTGTGTCCCTTTAAATTCATTTTCCTTGCCCACCCCGAAATGTTGCTATAGCTCTCTACAAAATTAATGCTCTTAGTGCAGCGGACAAACACAGTCCCCGCCCCCCACTCCCCCCCCACCCCTCCCTCCCTAAAAGCCATGCATGTCGTCCTCCTTGCTTTTTGAAAGGTAAAGACAACAGTCTACTTAGCACAGAGGTCACTGGTAGTCAGCAACAACATCACGGTCTGTATTCTGAACTCTTCGACAACCAGTCCAGTACTCATTGCAAACCTCCATTACTGTTGACGTTGCTGTCTCCGGCGTGAAAATTCAAAAAGGGGTGGGGCGGAAACACTGCTGTTTGGGGCGCAGGGCTGGGCATAGAGGGTGGGAGTGGCGAGGGATTATGGGATGAAGGGAGCTTAATCCTGCCTTCCGTCAAACAAGGGACGTCACCCTGCGACAGGGGGCGTAAAGTACTGAAGGGGTCAGAGGGCAAAACCTGGTTGTCGCGTACGCATGGTCAGTTCAATTTCTCCATCTGTTTTCAGCGTGGTTCCGGCTAATTGTCAGATCCAGAGGGCTAAGCAAAACGAAATTAATCTGCCAGAGTATTTTTCTTCCCATGACATTGCCAGCTGCTGTTTCACTGCGTGCGGTTCATCCAGCGTCAAGGGAAGGACAATTAAAGGGGGTGGGGCTGGGGGGTGGGGGGTGGATCAGGTGGCATGGAGGTTTCACGCCCTTTGTCTCCGTTCTACCTTTGATGGAGGCTGTCAAGAAAAGGACATTTGAAAAGCTTCCTTGCTGCTTTGCAACACCGGTCAAATGTCCTTTTCCTCGTACCTTTTTGTTCACTTTTGTTGTTCACATTCACGTTTAAAACAGCATTTTGCATAAACCGCATGTGTCTGGAGAAAACAGAAAGACTCAAAATACAGAGGATGGGTGGGTGGGTGTTTGGGACTTTAACGTCCTTTTCCACCACACAAGGGTGATATCAAAGACGGGGCAACGAGAAAAAGGCCAGCACAAACATTTGGCCCCAGCCGGGATTCGCACTCACAACCCGAGCATTGAAAGTCCAACGCTCTGCCATTCGGACACACACACACACACACACACACACACACACACACACACACACACACACACACACACCTCTGTCAAACTCGGCAGTGACAACAGACCTGTTCAGTCATCATCTCGAGTGTCTGTTGGCAAGACCTGCATGTGACTGACACTTAGTGACATACCCTGTCACCAAACGGAGCAGTGGCCGTTAGTGTTACGTGCGATAACGGGCACACGAAGACAGATGAAAAGTTGTAGAGGCCAGTCACTGCGTCTGAAGGCCAAACGAAAAAAACAAACAGGAAGTACCATCGAGCTGAAACTATCCTCCACCATAAGGGACGTCACTCAAGCTCGTTTCGTGTACTTACTTCCCCTGGCCTCTGTGCGTTTCATAGAGGCAGCTAGACAGCAATATTTGAATTCTGGCGTAAATCTAACGGGAAAAGATGAAGAAGAAGAAAATAAAAGAAAGAAAGACTATGAAAAACAAAGGGTGGGGTGGATGTTTCGGGGTTTAACGTCCTTTTCCACCACACACGGGAGATATCAAATACGGGGCAACGATGAAAAAGCCAGCACAAACGAAAGACAATGAGAAAGAAAGACAATGAGAGAGAAAGACAATGAGAAAGAAAGACAATGAGAGAGAAAGACAATGAGAAAGAAAGACAATGAGAGAGAAAGACAAAAAAGGCAGTACGACCGAAAGAAAGAGACAAGAAAGATATGTTAACTAGTGTTAATGACGATTAAGTGCGATTTCTGTGAATGGTGAAACATAAAACAGATTACGTTTTGTTATTGGCCTTAGCATGCCATTCTGCAGCGTCCGTCAGGTGCAGTGAAACAGTGTACTTAGCACATTGCGAATATCCCTACTTAAAATAGGACACTTTTTTTTTTTTTTCAATTTTTTTATTTGACAATGATTTGGCCACGCAAAACTGTGACATTAAACTTTTGATGTCATGGGCGTTTGCTGACATCAGTTCAACAGTCAGTGTTTCAACACAGCAGTCAAAACACAGATGTAAAGGTGCACGCTTTGTCTTACTTTTTGTTGTTGTTGTTGTTGTTTTAGGTGGTAGTTTAGTTTTCTTTTTTTTAGAGAGGGGGGAGAGAGGGGGGGCCACTGATGACGTAATCAACATCTGTAACCCTAAACTAATAGTGCTTCTCAACCCCCAACATCACCAGCAAAATGGCCCATCTTCTGCCAAAATCCGTACAATGACTCAAAGTGTGCGGCCAAGAAAAAGGAGCAGAGTACTTTGATTTTTGATCAACAACGCCTAGTCCTGCAGCCCGCAGGACCTTACGAAGTGCGTTCTTTCGAAGGGCTATGTGTTGTATATTCTGGTGACCCGGTGATAATGTCCGAATTGCCCTTTTCTGCGGACCGTGTCCAGAATTCAGGCGTGTGTGTGTGTGTGTGTGTGTGTGTGTGTGTGTGTGTGTGTGTGTGTGTGTGTCCGCGCGCCCCTGTCTGCCCTTATCTGCTGACCTCCCGACGTCTGGTCAGGCGACTGAGACCATTATATTACCATCCACCGTCTGCTGGGGACGGACAGGGCGACGGGGTGGGGAGTGGGACTGAGGGGGGAGGGGGGACTTGGGGGGGGGGGAGAGATGGGGGAAGCTCGAAGAGTGGGAAGAGAATATTGTAGACCAGTTCCAGTATAGGCAATGTGCGTGAGTGCTTCCGTACTTGAAACCTCAATTCCTTTGTCCACCCAAAAAGATGAATTTTCAAGAAAGGAGGGTGCGCCGCAAAATATGACGTGTACTCATTTTGATCTTGTCGGGGTTTAAACTCGCTGGAGAACACCACCCGAAGACTGTCCTTTGAAGAATAATCATGAATCCACCGTTTTAGAGTCTGAACGGCTGTGTGTTGCATTCAGAGATCTATTAATCATTAGGACGGACTATTTTGAACGTACGGGAACACTCGCGAACGCAATTGTTCCTTAGGTTGGTTTTATTTGTTTGTTGTTGGTTTTTTTTTTTTTTCTTTTTAGATATTTTTACACAGACAAACAGAGACGAGAAACAGTAACATTGACAGTACACAGTTAGGGCGCAGTTTGCACATGGTGCCAGAAAACGTATGGCAGACCGGTTGACGATAGCAGTGATAACACACGAATGCTTGAACTATACAGGACATGACAGACATAGCAGGCAATTCACTAGTCTAAAACAAAGCGTTTATACAGTTGCCAATATTGCCAGAACAATGCTGCATCACCGTGTACGTGGAACATACATTTTTCGATAAAAATTAATATCTATTCTTGAAGTCTCTTTAAAAAAATGTTCACATTCAAGCACCTACTGTTCCCCATA
>JACVVK020000757.1:0-82500 GCA_018292915.2 Batillaria attramentaria
ATCTTGCCTCAAAACAGTCAAAATAATCGTGTGACTGCGACGCTCCTAATATGTGTCTGTGGCGAAAGGTTGCACTTGCGGAAGAATATTACTTATGGGACGGAGTACAAAGACGATGGGAGAAAACTTTGCCAGAATAAATGTGAAATATTCTCCATGAATCAGTAATGGTACTATTTTAATCTTTCGTATTATCGTTAAAACAAACAAAACGAGAACGTAGAACTTTATAACTCGAACACAGATTGTTTGTGCTTCAGTTGATCTGAAAGTTTTTATATTTTGTTAATTAATTCCACACAATGTCTAGGACTAACTTTGTCGTTGCTCTCTCTCTCTCTCTCTCCGTCATTTGATAACCCACTATCGTCATCATAGCTCCTCTTCCTGTAGCGCCACAAGCGGTGACAACCCGCTGAATGCGCTCAACGCGACAGGGTGATAATCCTAACACGCGCATGCGCAAAACACCCGGACATGTCTCGAATTGACAAAAGAGCTCAAATCGCTCGTAAAAGGTTGGTTAGATTTCAAAGGAACGCACACTCACGTGCAATCAATTCCACTTTTACGCAGGCGCCGACTTTATGAATATTTAATCGTGTGTCAGGCAACTGCTCCGCTTATTGATTGGTCTGTTTACACAACGCGAGAGGTGATGTCCGCGAGATGGCCTCAGTCGTGCGCATGCGCGGAGTTATTTTGTTTTTCTGCAGGTGAGGGCTGTCAGCCACTCATCCATAAACAAGGCGCTTTTCTTCCTCAGTCTTTTCCTGATTGAGAGAGAGAGAGAGAGAACGAAACTTTATTTTCCAAGGATAAAAGATTAGGTAAGCTCCAACTAAGTAGAGCACGCGCGCACACACACACACACACACACACACACACACACACACACACACACACACACACACACACACACACATACACGACCATGCTACTACATACATATCTCAAGCAATACTAAAAAATGACCAATGTGTGAAGAACAATAGGGGGAAAAAAAGGATGTGATAAGTGAGCAATGCAAATAAACCTTGAGGAGAGAGAGAGAGAGAGAGAGAGAGTTTATCCTAGAAAGGAGGAGGCTGTGGAAGCTACAGGCGTGGAAAGCAAGTTCAAATTTGCCGTTGCTACACTACCATAAGAAAGGAAGAGAGAAAATGAAAAACAAAAGTATTATTAAGACAAGAAAATCGTACTCTGAGAGAGAGAGAGAGAGAGAGAGAATCCCCCCCCCCCCCAAGAGAGACAGAGAACGTCATTCATCTACTCTTTGGTCTGTTGCTCCAGATAAATGGGATCGTGATTTTGCCGGTTGGGACACAACTTGATGTCATACGTTCGTATGACAACTTGTGGGGTGTGCAAATCTCTTGCGTGTGACCAGTTTTTGATAAAAACCTCCGCGGACAAAAGTTAAGTCAGGGAACAGCATGCGAAATACAACAGAGAATGTATTGCCATGTTGCTGTTGAGTTAATCAAGTCCGTCTGCACGGATATGAACTCAAGTAAACGTGAAAATGTGCTGTCTTATTTAAAAACAAAAATTACTCTCTCTCTCTCTCTCTTACCTGGGATATAGTTTTTGTTGTTTTCGTGGCGTAAATGCTGTAACTAACTCTCTCTCTCTCTCTCTCTCTCTCTCACACACACACACACATAGCTAGGGGGGGGGGACTGAGAGAGAGAGAGAGAGAGAGAGCAAACACAGGGAGCAGACAGCCGAACGGAAAGCAGCATGAGCCGGAGGGCAACCAGACAAACTCAAACAAACACACAAACACACCGAGAACCACGAACAAACACTCAAACACGGAGAGAGCCTGCCAGCTAGTCCGCAGCAAATAGACTTAAGGACCGACCAGCAAACGCAGAATCTCAGCGGCATTTAATTTTTCTTGTTTCAAAAATTCTGAAATAATAGCAAGGAAATGCTTTGCACGGCTTTCTTTATCTTCCTTCAGAAGGCAGTTTGGTGTGCTTCTACAAGTTCTAGGAATTATTTTGCTTTTTGTGTGACATCCAGAAGGGCCGTGAAGTTACTCGTTGGCTGCGTTACTTGTTCTCATCCTAAGCAGACTCTGGCATGCCGCATTAGTTCGCATGTCAAGTTCCCGTCTGGGGCCAAATACTTGTGCTGGCCATTTTCTCGTTGTCCCGTCTTTTAATGTCACCCGTACGTGGCGGAAAAGGACGTTAATCTTCCGAACACCCACCTACCCACCAGCGTGTCAAGTATTAACAGTTCACTGAAAGTACCCAGAAAAGCACCAAGCTTTCGTAGTCTCTCTGTTGCAGATTTTAGAGCCAAGTATATCAGCGTAACTCAACGTTCAAATAGAAAAGGAAACGGTAATGACTGCAATTTGTTCAGCTTTCAAAATCAGATCTGTGAATAATATTTTCCGTAGTCATTTAATGATATTATTTTCTGGATGTTTTTAGTCATATTTGCCCAGAAGTTTCGTCAACAATTTTACTGTTTCAGAGAGAGGTAAAAATTAGTCGCTGGAAACAAATGAGTGCATCCACAGCCGTAATGTTTGTAACGTAGTAAGTTGCTCTCTCTCTCCCTCTCTCTCTCTCTCTCTCTGTCTCTCTCTCTCTCTCTCTCTCTCTCTCTCTGTATGACACTAATGTCTGGTTACGCCTGTGCCGACAAGATGACGGCAATTTGCACGTGCACCCCAGGCTGTGCACGAGCAGTATGCCAGTAACGTCACGTGGTGCCAGAAGTTCTGCCAGACGGCGGGACCGCCATGTTTCCGGCACCGCGTCGTCACTTCTCATCATCTTCATCGTCGCCATTACCATTGCCCGTGTCATCACCGTTTTCATCAATCGGTGGCTGCCCGCATTCCGGTCGGTCGCGGTCCAAACTATGTAGTATGGAGACGCCAGTTTTGCTGGACGCTGGAACCGTAGCAGCTCTGGCAGTCGAAATGCTCGAGAGACTGAGGATAAAGGGTGGGGGAGTGGGTGTTTGGGGGTTTAACGTGCTTTTCCACCACATACGGGTGATATCAAAGACGGGGGCAACGATGAAAAAGCCAGCACAAATATTTGGGCCCAGTGGGGATACGAACTCACGACCCGAGCATGAGAGACGATTAAGAAATAAGTAAAGAAGCAATATATAAATACTGAAGTAATAATAAAATTCATTTGGATGTGACGCCTGTCCCTCATTAGAAGGGTGGGGGGTGGGTGTTTCGGAGTTAATGTCCTTTTCCACCACATAGGGTGATATCAAAGACGGGGCAACGATGAAAAAGCCAGCACAAATATTTGGCCCCAGCCGGGATTCGAACTCACGACCCGAGCATTGGAAGTCCAACGCTCTACCATTCGGCCACCCCGGCTCACTCCCCCCCCCCCCATCCCCCCCCCACCCTCATTAGAACCTCCAGGCGTCATTACAATAGTAGGTAAAAACAAACTGACATTCAAGTAAACATTTTAAGGCACACACTGACACCCACCCACACACATGTAAAATTCTGCAACAAAAGTAAGACACGCAAGAGGTTAGTTAGTTAGTTAGTTAGTTAGTTAGTTAGCCACTTAGGGCCTAACGCCGCGCAAGCAACAAAGACCATTTCGCGTCTAGCACACAACAGGACAATACACATTTCTGAAGCAGCAAAAATAGTAGCCACATAGTGAAGTGAAGTAAATACATGCTTAATCCTTTTCACTGCGACGCTACCATCGCACGTCTGGCGGTATCAGCTGCCTGAATTCCATGGTAACATTGCACTATGTAATAATAATAATAATAATAGTTGTTGCCCGGTTAGAATGAGAGACGTATGTAAATAAATGTATAAATACATATGTATAAATAAATATGTATAAAGAAAAAGCTGTTTCTGATTCTACACCGCAGATAAGTGTAGGTACGTTGGTTGTGGTATTATTATTATTATTATTATTATTATCGTCATATGCCTGGGGAGCCGGGATAGCCGAATGGTAGAGCGTTGGACTTTGAGTGTTCGGGTCGTGAGTTCGAACCCCGGCTGGGCCGAATAGTTTGTGCTGGCCTTTTTTTCGTTGCCCCGTATTTGATATCACCCATACGTCAGTGATGGAAAAGGACGTTAAACTGCCCCCCCCCCCCCCCCAAAAAAAAAAAAAAAATAAAAAAATTCCAGCTTCAAATAAACAAATAAATAAACAAGCAATCGGACAAATAACACATAAACACAAAAACCGCTTGGACATTAAACTTCAGCATTTCTGTTCAGTGAGTCGTGGGCCGTGGGTCGTGAGTTCGAATCCAGGCTGGGGCCAAATATTTGTGCTAGCCTTTTTCTTGTTGACCCGTCTTTGATATCACCAGGGCCCATATGTAGAACTCGAGGTTAATTTAACCTACGGCTACGTGCCTAACCCAGACTAGGACAAAAGAAACCCCAAAACAAAATTAAATAAAAAAGGAAGCGAAGAAAGAAAGACAAAAATCCTTCTATAACGGCTTGGGCACCATGGTGGAATGGGCCCGCTTCCTGATTTAAAAAAAAAAAAAAAAAATTTAACCCTAGGGCTAGTTTAGTTCGAGGTTAGACTCGAACCCGGGGCTAAACTCCCTAACCCTGACTTTAACATGCAGGCCCAGAACGTGGTAGAGAAAGGACGTTCAACTCCCAAACACTCACCCCCGTAGGTGGTCGAAAAGGACGTTAAACTCCCAAACACCCACGCCCGACGTTCTTATTGTTCTGCTCTTGACTGACCTGCAGTAAATTACAGCAGCGGAAATAAGACGAAAATCTATAATAATTCCGAGACTCCGTGGCGCTACCTCTCCGACAAAATTGATCACTTAGCGTCGTCACATCTGTGCCCTGAGGCAATTTTTTCCCTCCCATCAATACCGCGCGCGTGTAGATATCAGCTGATTCATATATACCATTAGAGAACTTGGTAACCGCAGGGTGATATATATGACAGTTGCAATGATGCTCTTTTATTGCCCGTCCTCTGTCTTCGTCGCTTTGTCAAAGTCCTTGATGTGAATGGATATAGTTTCGTGTTAACTCTTTGAACTGATTGATCAGCTGATGTGAAAGAATGGAGATGTTGGTTACTTGGCTAGGTGGAGTTAATCGCCCCCTCCACAACAGACGGCTCGAAAGTGCAGGTTACAGGGTGGGTGGGGGGGGGGGGACGCAGCTCCCCTAGCCGAAAAGCCCAGCTGAACGCTATCCAATCCATAACAGACTAAGGCACTGAAAAACAAACTCAGACCAGGCATCTGAGAGCCAAGCAGAGACCCTCTGACGTTGCCCAAAGCAAAGCAAAACAGCCCTTACACACCCCAAAGACACTCGCCCAGCCAAGCAGCCAAAGACACATGCCAGGAACAACTTGTCCTTAAGGGCTAAAAGCCATAGGACGTAAAGCAAGCTAATGATGATCCAATCCAGACATACGGAGAGGTAGGGTACATTCGACGTATCCTTGATTGTGATGAATAACTTACATAGACAGGCGCAGCCAGAGGAAAGGGCACCATTAGGAGTCAGCACAATTTTATTGTTTTTGCTTCCACCTCGGCTCGGGGATGAACTCACTGACAAGCGCACTAACCGCATGACTTCCGAGATCTGCTGACCAACTTTCTCACACAAGAACCAAACAGCGTGTTTTTCAGCCCTGCCAGAGGTTAAGTGTCAATACGTTTGTCAGGCTTACAAAAACTTTGTGGGAAAAGTTTTCACCGAATGTGCGTAATGCGAGCATCAGAATCAAATTCAAATTCACTTTATTCATCCCGAAACGGGTAGTTGAGATATAAGACAGGCTCAGTATAAATCAACAAATAAATAATCAAGAATAATGAATATTAATTACAGACTCAACAAATTATATTAATTTAAAATTAATTAAGAATTAAGAAATAGCGTAGGAGTTCATTCATAAGCTGAACGCTGGGCTACAAACAGAACACGGGCATTCTCTCTCTCTCTCACACACACACACACACACACACACACACACACACACACACACACACACACACACACACACACACACACACACACGCGCGCGCGCGCGCGCGCGCGCCCACACACCCACACGCACACCACACTGCGTTAGGCAGATCACCAGAAAGTCCCTCTCTGTCAACGCAGGCGTCGACGTAATCAGGAATCAGCCACTTGAGACACAAAATGACGTCTGCAACCAATTGTTGTGACGTATATACGAGCATGTTTCAAGTTCTACGTACGTAGAAGCGTAGCGCGCACTGAGCAGACGACGTCATTAATTTGGGTTGCAGACCGAAGACGACTGAACAGCGCTGATTGGTGGATATTTTTAACGACTTTGTCGATCGGCGCGTAGCACAGGTATGGAAGCGTCAGGTCAAAAAAAGTCACGTTTCTATACTGTTAGAAGCCGCAAAGTTACAAACATGACTAGGGCCATCTGTTCTGTGGTCAGCAGCCTAAGAGTTTTGTAACCGGCAGATTGTCGCCTCAAAATTCATTATAAACGTGGAGACTTTAAGTTTAACTAAGATGATCATGTAACCCGACTCTACCCAAGACAGTGTGTGTGTGTGTGTGTGTGTGTGTGTGTGTGTGTGTGTGTGTGTGTGTGTGTGTGTGTGTGTGTGTGTGTGTGTATTCTTGTATCCTGTGTGTGACACGTTTTTGTTTTTTTTTATTGCTAGTTTTGTACACATTCGTTTATCTTAAAATTACTTTACGTTCATGTTTGCCTTACCTTTTCCGCTTGTGTTGTGATGTTATGTAAGTATATTGTCCAGTCTTGTAAGAAAACGACAAAACCAGAATTTAAAAAATAGAGACTTTAAACAGACGCAAAGTTTGCTTTGAAGACTAAATGTAAAACTTAAAACTAAATCAGCCGAAACTGAGAGTCAATTTGAAAACGCTGGTCGTATCAGTCTAGGTCGTCGTCGTCGATGGTGTTGTTCTTGCTGTTGTTGTTGGGTCGTGGAGAAGGAAGGAATCGCTCCTTTCCCCTTTTTTCTTCTTTGTTTGAACGCCGTCATTTTTTTTCCCCTTTCCTGTAACTTCTCAAGTTCTCTTCAACCTCTCGCCCACCTTCTCAGTCTTACCCTGCCTCTTCTCTGATTTAGTTTTTATGTGGGTTTTCTTTTCTTCTTTTCCTCTTCGGATTCATTTCGTTTGAAACACCTCAGACTTCCACATCACGGGTGGTCTGACGGTGAAGAGAAAACAAACTGTAAATTAGGCGTTTTAAATGTAAGTGAGAATCAAAACAACCAGTCCAGGCTGGAACAGAAAGAACTCCCGACAAAAACATAAAAAGCAACTCTCCCGGAAATGCAAAGCAAACACAAAACTGCTAAAAGTGTTCACCCTCAGGATTTCTTATGTTACTTGGCAACGGCCCTGTCACGTGGCTAGAGTTACCGCCGTGCCACGTGACACTAATTACTTCGTTCCCTTCTTCGCCAGAAGAGTATCTTCAAGGGGCAGCTACTCCCCTTTCGCCACCGCTGTCTGGTGTCTCTAACAAACCGCACCATGGGGATAGGAACAGAATTAGAAGCGGAGCGGGCACGGCCGCCAAGGAATACTAATTAATTGGCATTATCTGTGTTTGCCCAATGTTTGCCCCTCCCGCCATTAAAAGGTAGAAATCTAATAGCCGCTGGCAGTTCGCACTTCATCGCTACCACCGATACAGAGGGTAATTAAACACGGCCTGTAAAGGGAGGGAGCTCGTGTTGAGGAGGGGGAGTAGCGGGGGATCGTCGCTTAGTAGACCGAGCCCCCCTCCCCCCCCCCCCCCCCCCCCCCCCCCCCCCTCCCCCGCCCACACACACACACACACACACACACACACACACACACACACACACACACACACACACACACACACACACACACACCGGCGTCTGACTGTTGAATGTTTGATTCACTAGATTCCACAGTGAAGGTGCATCCAAGTGAGAATACATGTGCAGTGATTCACGTGAGCGTGCGTGTCGTTGGGTTTTGCTCGCGGCGCTTTGAGCCAAATATTCGGGTTAAACCGCCTGCCTATATTGGTGTGATTATTCTTATTATTAAGTGCATGTCCATATGTTTATTTACCAATTTGTGTATTAAAGATGTCTTGATATATTGATAGAAGTGGATAAAATGAACTAATAGAATGAACAAGCAAAGCCTATTGTTCATACCCTGACGACAGTTTACGAACACTGTAAAGGACACAAAAATGATAAAAAAAAAAAACATAAGTGAAGAAGCTACTAATCTTGATCTTCAAAATAATACATAAAATATAATTATTTTTCGCTCTCTCATTTCCTCCATTTCCTCCCTGACACTTACTTCTGAAATACTTTTGAAATATAATAACGATGGCAGCGACCGGAAAGGAACGCCTCGGGAGGGGCGGGAAAGAAAATAAATTTGTCATTTTGCCACAAACTTTTGTTACCTTTTATTTGTTTGTTTTATTGGAAAGCATAGTAAGTAATTCTCTTTAAAAATAGAATCACGGAGATGGAGAAAAAGCTGATGGGTGAAATGAAGAACTCGTTAATGAAATATATTTAATTCAAGTACTAGGAAAGCGTCTTTATGTTTCAGAAATTTGTTTTCTCCTTGTATTCGCCTGTTTTCTTTTCATTTGGGTTGACGTTTACATTGTATTCACGCTTTTTTCCCCCAGGGACATATAGTTAGACATGATTTCCATTTCAAGTGAAATTACTTTGAATAAACAGATATTTATTTCAAACGGTGTAGTGTGTTCCTCTCGGTTTCAGTTATCACTATCAATAATTTTCTCTCTTATTGTTTGTAATAATTATTTTTACGGTTTACCGTACTTTTTTTAGCCTCGGGGGGGGGGGGGGGGGAGGAGGGGGGGGGGGAGGAGGGGGGGGAGGAGGGGGGGGGCACGGCTTTAAAGGGTTGGTAGTGTTGAGGGAATATAAATGACGAAAGTGCATTTCATGAGCTGTATCATATAACCCACGCAGTTTTATTTCTCCGACCGTACCGTACCATACCATACCTACCAACCAACCAACCAACCAGCCAACCAGCCAACCAACCCTCTTGAGAGGGAATCTCAGTCTTTCTTTGAATGATAATATAAATCTTTTTGAAACTGTACAGCACTTTATAGAAATATCAGGTCGGTTTGACACCTAAATTCCGATTACCATTAGCAGTCGCCAACCCGCTGCCACCGTTGAAACCACAGTCCCACTGCATTTTTCTTTCTACAGTACTCATTGGTCATTCTCTCTATCCCCTTTCTTCCTGTCTCTTTCTTTACAGATCTGTCCTATCATAACGCTGTATTTGACGCCTCCGCCGCACATGTTTCTGTACTTATGAGCACGCTTATAAGTTTTTGACTTGTTGTGCTCGGCCTTGTGAAAATTGTGAGAGTGCATATCCATATTTGTTCAAAATGAATAAAAACTGTTTAAGTCAACCAACCGACCGACCGACCGACAAAGCTCCCTTCTGTTAATCGTGATATCATAATTACCACGTCAGCTGCATGATGTAATGTCAGCGAACGTCATCAGTACATCACACCGTTCACCTCTGACTTTTCAGCGGTGTAATAATTACACCCACACATGCGCAGTTGGTCTTCACACCAGTCAATCAAGCTAGCCATTGTTTCACACAATAACCTGTTGATAACCTTCACACAATTGTGGTCAGAGCTTCACACATCACAGCGGGCGAAATGTCAGCTGAAACTGTATCGGACTGGCGTGTGCTTTATCAAGTCCTTATCAACTGTGATTCGGTTTTGTGTATGGCGTGCAGATTGTTTCTAGTTTTCCTTGCCCGTTCTCTCTGGTTTCGGTATATAGACTAAGTGTATGTGTAACTGGCGCATGTGTTTCGTATTGCAAATGTCACAGCGATTTGGAACTGGCTGGTTGGTTGCATGGTGGCTCAGCCGGTAACATCAGTCACTGGATGAAACTTTTTTTTTCTAATTGCGCGGAAGGGGGGGGGGGGGTGGAGAGAGAGAGACAGAAGAGAGAGAGAGAGAGTAATTTTTGTTTTTAAATATGACTGCACATTTTCACGTTTACCTGGGGGCAAAAAAGTCCCGTCAAACTGTGATATAACCGTGTAACCGTTGTCGTTGATTGAGATGGTAGACCAGAACATCTGAACACCAAACTCTCTTCAAAATGTATCCAGTTCGAAGAGAGTCTGTTGTTTGAAGCTTACCAGACGAGACAGTCTTTGTCTGACTGTCTATAGACGCATGTTTCCACCATTACACCACGTCAGCCAACTACCTTCACAATTCGCGCTTCCCCAAGGACAGTCTGTTGTTGTTGTTGTGTGATTGTTCGGATGTTTGTTTGGGTTTTTTGTTTGTTTGTTTTTGTATTTTTCCGCCGCCCCCCCCCCCCCCAAGTAAAACCAAACCAAAACAAACAACAACTACAAAAAGAAACAACCCCAAAGCAACAACACCCCCCCCCCCCAAAAAAAAAAAAAAATAATAATAATAATAATAATAAAAATAAAATAAAATAAAAACACCCGCAAACCCTTTTTCAATTCATTCAATTTTAATCTTTCCAAACGACACCTTTTTATTTTATTTTTTAATCTCCAGACGTTCCTGTCGTTACGCCCAGACAACCAATTTCCCTCGAAATTCATCCAGTTTGAACTTACCAGACGCCATTCTTTTTTATTTCTTTCTTTGCAGACGTATGTTCCCGCCATTCAAGGTGAAGGTGTCCGGGCTGGACAAGAAGTCCAAGTACATCCTCCTGATGGACATCGTGGCCGTGGACGACTGTCGCTACAAGTTCCACAACGGCAAGTGGATGGTGGCCGGCAAGGCGGACCCCGAGATGCCCAAGCGCATGTACATCCACCCAGACTCCCCCAGCACGGGCGAGCAGTGGATGCAGAAGATCGTCACCTTCCACAAGCTCAAGCTTAGCAACAACATCTCGGACAAGCATGGATTCGTGAGTGTCAGTATTTGGCCAGTGTCTGGAGGCAGGGGGAAGAACTCTCTCTCTCTCTTACTCTCTCTCTCTCTCTCTCTCTCTCTCTCTCTCTCTCTCTCTCTCTCAGCCTTAGATAATCAATTATTTTTGAAATTGCTAATATCGATGTGATTTCGGCTTTTTTTATTGTCTGTGTTTTTTTTTTTTTGTTGTTGTTTTTTGTGTGTGTGTGTGTTTTTTTTTTTTTTTTTCTTTTTTTAACGTTCGTTCCTTCATTCCTTCGTTAGACTGCTCACTCCTTCGTCCGTTTCTATCTTTCTTTCAGTGCTTAAAATCTTTCACGGATTTCCGCCTTTGGCTAAAAATATCCCTTCTCTAAAAACGCGTTCTTCCTCCTCTGAAGCACATAATATTATAATCATGACAACACGCACCAAACTGCACAGACTTTAGTCTGATTCTAATTTTTTTTTTAAGTGTCGTCCTCTGAAGCACTTAAAATCATTCCAAAGTGCACACAATTGCACAGACTTTAGTCTAATTTTTAAAAAAAATCCGGGGGAGCGTGCCCCCAGACATCCCTAGCATGACAGTGGATGCCCCCAGACATCCCTAGCATGACAGTGGATGCCCCCAGACATCCCTAGCATGACAGTGGATGCCCCCAGACATCCCTAGCATGACAGTGGATGCCCCCAGACATCCCTATCATGACAGTGGATGGCCCCAGACATCCCTAGCATGACAGTGGATGCGCACTCATGGCGATGCCACTTTGTCACTGAACACGACACACTTTCCCACCTCAGTCTTGGATCGTGGAGCATTTTAAGCCCTGTTCTTTGTGTTTCGTGCTGCTGTTGTAGTTGAATATGGGTCGAGGTAGCCTGCGTCTGTGGAAAAGTTTGATTTAGAAGATGAAAGATATATTTAGGTGTGTTGCCCCTGTCCTTTTTGATTTCCTGATTAATATAGACTCGAGCCCCTTGTGTGGTTTTTATTTTCGGCTTCATTTTTTTTTTTTTCGTGTCTGTGTTTTTTGTAATTTTTTTTTCACGATAGTCTTTGTTCCAAGATAGAGATCTTTGTTCAATCTCTGTTTCTGTCGTCTATTTCTCCCCTTTTTATGTTCCTGAGCGAACACAAAGCAGTTGTTTGGTTTAAACAAGTTTATTGCAATACAGGTCGTAGAAATGAACAATTAATGAGCATGAACGAGCGCAGCTTATGGTAATGCTGAGGGTGGAACAAAAGTAGTTTAAGTAGTTCTTTGAAGTATTCTTGCATTTTTTTTTTAAATTTCTCTAAACAGTCCGTGTATTTACCACAATTTGTGTATCTAGTGAAATGTACACACTGGAAAATGCATACAGACTTTAATGTTGCCGTACATCACATAATTAAGCTGAGAGAGAGAGAGAGAGAGAGAGAGAGAGAGAGAGAGAGATGAATTATTTTATTTGGTAGGCCATTGGGCCCATGCAAAGGTTGGTGGGTATGAACATACATGCACATGCGTACGGCAAGATTCTCATACATGTATAATCACGGTGGCACATGCACACGTCCATCACTATTGCCATAAACAACAGACATAATTAACTAGGAATTGTACCTCTACTATTAAACACCTTACACAAGTAAGTTGCAAAACGTTGCACGACCTTGTCATTTGCACATGATATCAACAGGGCAAGTCTGAAGACATTAGGTGACGAGGTAAGAGAGAGAGAGAGAGAGAGCTCTAACTTGCTAGCTCACCGCGACACCCACACAGAAGGATGTATGAACACGTGCAACATGTCACTGCCGACTACATAATTCATCGCCTGTCGATGTCTGGTGTTTGATGAACCCTTTCCCTGTGTTACCATGCATTTCAAAGTCCAGAACCGCTTCACGGAAAAAGCGCGTGTTTTAGGAAAACCAGACAGGGAGTGGATGTAGCATTTCGCCAAAGAGGCACTGTATGTTTGCTGTGCGTGATCGGCCTTTTGTCGGCTAAAACGGATCGCTTACTGCTTGATTGATCTGTGGCGCTCTGTGTGTGTGTGTGTGTGTGTGTTGCCACCACATTAACCCTCTGCCTGGCGACGTCATCATGAAATATAACAGATTATTGTCATTGTTCATACACCGTTTTGTCAGTTAAAGACTCTCTCTCTCTCTCTCTCTCTCTCTCTCTCTCTCTCTCTCTCAGAACGTCTAGCGGAAACCCAATAGACTCTTAATTCCACAATATGCTGAAGAACCATACCCGTGACAGATATCCCATCAGATACGTCAAAATCAACAGCGTATCGTTGTTCTTTTCCGCCATCGAACCGAAATCCACCCGGGAAACGCGACACTCCGACAAGACAGCCATTTTCCCATGCGCGCGAGTCGTTTTACGCCACCTAGTGGACAGGGCCGGCAACTCTATCGGCGACAGTTGCCCATTAGCGTTCGACCGGTGTGGATTATGCCGCCTGAGTGTGGGTTCGGCGGGAAAAGGCCGATAATCGATGGGAACGACGCCAGGTAGACGTTTGGTGATGGCGGGCAGGATGTAGAGGTCGACGCGGGGTGATCTTCGTCGTTGTTATAGTGGTGTTCGGCGGGTAAGATGAAGGGAGTGATAGTGTTAATATACAACGATCACCATTACTACTACCAGTCCTGCTACTCCTGCTGCAACTACTACTACTACTGATAAGCACAGTGTGAAGATAAAAAGTAAAATAAAAAGAAAATGAACAGAACTGAATAGCTCGAATATTGAGTGAGAGAGAGAGAGAGAGAGAGAGAGAGAGAGAGAGGAGTATTCCCGTTTGATCTCCGTATGAGAAAGACGACGACGACGATGATGATGATGATGCTAAGATGGTTATTTACTACTACTACTACTACTACTGATGTCTTCCACGCACTCTCTTGATGTTTAGGTTTGAATTGAATATTGCTTTGTTCTCAACTCTTTGACGACGAAGCACAATTTCTAACACGCGATTTCCTATAGGAAATCGCGTGTTAGAAATTGTGCTTCGTCGTCAAAGAGTTAACTGGCTGCTGATGCTGACGCAATTGTTTCTCTTCAAAACTTTTCTAATACCCTCTGCTTACACAGGGTGCAACAAATAAGCTTTGCATTGTCCTTTTTCCCATCTGTGTGTAATCCGAGAGACAAACTTCTTTAGATTCAGGATTGGATGACGGTCTGTATATATGTGTTTTTCGTCTCATGTACCGAGCGAAATGGCCTCTCTTAATCTGGTTTTATCCCCTTGATGACATCTCCAAATGTAGGATTGGTTAGCGGCGGAACTGTGCGCGCCTTTCTTGTCGTTTGTACTAGGGGAAACAGTCGTCTCATCTGTTGTCCAAGTCAACTTGAAAACCTTTCTCTTTCATTATTGTTCTTGATCTCTAAAATAAGCACAAGCGCGCGCACACACACACACACACACACACACACACACACACACACACACACACACACACACACACACACGCGCGCGCGCGCGCGCGCACATTCATTCATTAAAGAGAGTAAGTACAAAATTCGTCTAGAGTCATAATTATGTCTCCTTTTTCAGTGCATTGTTTATCTGCAGTAGTTGCTACGGCTACACCCACCGCACACAACACATGCCTCTCTCTCTCTCTCTCTCTCTCTCTCTCCACACACACACACACACACACACACACACACACACACACACACACACACACACACACACACACACACATGTGCCTAATCACGATAATCAAAACAGTAATCAAAGCTAATGGTGTTGCACGTGGCTCCATTTCCATCGCCGCTGCCTACTCCCATAAACGTTTATAAACGTCCCTTGTTCGCGAAATGCACCTTGCAAAAAGAGACAGGTATGGCTAGAGCCTTATCTCTGTGTCGTCAGATTTCCATCGCTTTGTTACCTGCTTAATGGAGGGTATGGGTTGTTCCTTGGCGTAGGAGGAGATATATGGACTGGCGCCATTTACCCGGAATAGTACTTTTTTTTCTCTTGTGTTTTACGATTTTAATTAGAGAGTGCAGTGGCGAGTAATCATGTGTGTAAGGTTCGTGTTTATGCGTTAATCTGGACCCATATATAGAACTCGAGGTTAATTGAACTCACGGCTACGGGCCTAACCCAGACTAGGACGAAAGAAACCCCAGAACAAAATTAAATAAAAAGGAAGAGAAGCGGAAAGAAAGACAGAAATCCTTGTATAACGGCTTGGGCACCATGGTGGAATGGACCCGCTTCCTGATTTAAAACAAAACAAAACTAAACAAAAACAAACAAACAAACAAAAAACCACAGAAAATTTAACCCTAGAGCTAGTTTAGTTCGAGGTTAGACTCTGACCCGGGGCTAAACTCCCTAACCCCGACTTTTACGTGCGGGCCCAGGACGCAATTATCATCTCTCTAGGCAGGCGTGTAGCAAATATAATTATTCACAACGCCCATTTGCAGTTAAAGTCTAAATACATTTGTCAGGTATACAACAACGCTGTGGAAATCTTTTCATCGGATGCGCTTAATCCGTGCATCAGAATCAGTCACTTGGGACACAATACAGCATCTGAAACCGTTGTGGTGACTTGTTGGCGTCTATAGATATTGTTTTCCGTAGATAGAAGCGTACCGCGTACTGAGCAGACGACGTTATTTGGTTTCGGACTGAACTCCAGCTAGACAACGCTGACCAGTGGCTGTTTTTAGCGACTTGGCCGTGTCAACCTGTAGTAGAGGTATGGAAGCGTTAAGACAAAGAATTCAATTCAATTCAATTCAATTCAATTCAAATTCTTTATTGTCTTTAAGAGGAGGCAATTCGGTTGCGGCGTAAAAAAAACAGACAACAACCACATACACAATACAACATGTCCCAATAGTTAAATATGTAATATCACAACGATAACACGCACACACACACGCACGCCCACACCCACACACACACGCACCCACCCACACACGCACCCCCCACGCACGCACACACCCACACTTCCTAATTACCATGCCACTATTAAGACGGGACATACTTCTCTACTACATGTATCAGAAACCGCAAAGTCACAAAAAGGTCGCAATAGCCAAAAGGAACATCTATTTATCTGGCAAACAGCCTTATTAGAGCTTTGTAAGCGGTAGTATTTCCCCTCAGAACTCAATACAGACATAGAGACTTTAAGCATTGACTTGACGGAAAAGAAACTTGTGCCCTTTCTTCCTCTGCTTGAAAATGGACTCTGTTAATGTAATTAACTGTACGGTGTGACGCCAGTAATTTGTGATGGTCTAGATTAAAGGGTGGGTGGGGGTCTAACGTCCTTTTCCACCACATACGGATGATATCAAAGACAGGGCAGGGATGAAATAGCCAGCACAAATATTTGACCCCAGCCGGGATACGAACTCACGACCCGAGCATTACAAGTCCAACGCTTTATCATTCGGCCACCCCGGCTCCCCGGTCTAGAATGAAGGATTAAAAGGTTCGAACTGTTTGCATTCGGTAATTACGTAATTATTTCAGTTACGGTAATGTTTATCATCCCAAAGGGAAGTGTGAAATAGCGGACGTCACAGACACATCATACAATTGTGTGTATACAATCAGCAAACAACAAGTTCAAGTTCAAGTTTATTCCAGAAAACCCTATTTGGGATACATGGAAAATATAGCACTTACAATCAGCAAAGGACGCTCTGAAATACATGCGACACCGTTACTATTAAGGTTCAAAAATACAAATTCTTTTTTAAAGGTTTCCGGGAGCAAATTGCATGTAGCCACTTTGTGAAGACAAAAACCAAAACGACGTACGCATTACGTGACTTTGTGTGGTTGTTTAGGGCAGAAACATCAACACACACGTACTGTTACTGTAATATGTTGCGGCTATACCTGCCCCAATTTCAACTTGATCCACCTTCACGGTCACTGGTCAGCCGTAAGTCTGTGGACGCCACACTGTCTGAGGACACACGCTTCGGCAAGCAGAGCTGACGTCAAGAAAGTGACAGTTCCGCGGGTAGCAGCCACCGTTGCGAGCTGACCACGTCTCGGCCCTTGTCGCCAGAAACAGTAACGGCGTGAAAGTTGGCACTCGGAGCCAACGCCACTGTACGCGGGTGGTTTGGCAGATTTGAACCCACTGTAGAATGTGCCTGTCACTCTCCAGGAAAGGAAGAAATGTACCGTCAGTATTGTACGCCCGAAAGTCAGATCCATATAAGTAAACTCTAGAAAGAATAATGAAAATCGTTCGTTTGTTTCGCTTGGCTGAATATTGTCCTCGCCGATCGCAGAAATAACCAAAATAAGTGGCAATTATGGTATATGTATTACTATTAGGTTATTAATTGCCATTTCCATTTTTGCCAGGACATAATCATTGAAGACATTTTCAGTCACAAAAGTAGAACGGAAATACGATAGTGTTACGAATACATTTCACTAATACACTGCCCTTTAAACTCACACCCGAAACACCGAGGAGATTTCTGGAAAACTGATACATGTAGCAGAATTTAAAAACAAATTGGCCGATACATAACATTTTTTTCAAGCCAAAGAGGATTCATAAAACTGACACAGAGCTTAGCTATATTTCTCCCGGAGTCCGTCTGCATAAATCATGTTCTACAGCGAGACAAATTACAAATGACAGTTATGCAAATTATGTGAAATCACTTCTTCATGGATATGTAAGAACGGCTGGAACATTTCTTCCAGTTCTTATTTTTGTTGTCATTTTTGTACCGGGTATCAAAAACGAGCCCACACCGTCTTACAAACGGGTGGCATTCGCCTCTCACCCGAAGCCACCACTAGACGTTACGCTGACGGGTACCCGGATTAGGCGGGTGGCAAGGGCGATCATCCAGTTCAGGGGCGATCATCCGGGGTACAGGGTCATCGCCAGAGGGCGCTGGACTGGAACAAACGGAGATCGAAATCAGGAGACAATTACACAGGTACCCGACTGTGCTGGCCGCTGACTCTCACTTTGTAGCAGACTTCTGGTGCCACTCTGCCACCCGGATAACCCACCCGAGACAGGTTGTTTGTGCTGCAGGGTGGCGGGTAGAAGTTTAGTGTCAGTCTCGATCAGTGTAGCGAGCCAACTCGAGCTTGACATGGGACCTGGTTTCCTGTAACTTGTTTTTGTTTGTTTGTTGTTTCTTTTTTTCCCCAGTGTCGACAAGTGAACTTAGGAATGCGGTGGGTGAACGATAGCCTTGATTTTTTTAAATAAATTTTATTTCATATTATTTATTTTTGTGATGGGTAAATATGTACACTGAGAGGAAGAAACGTCAACTCCAGTGAAACTTTCACATTAATTTTCTTGTTTATCTACAGAGCAGTTGGGGGGAGGGGCGGGGGGAGGGGGGGGGATGCAAACGGGTTGGAAAGCGGTGAAATATATTTGTCACATTTGTAATATTTGAACTTTAATGGGCAGAAAATCAGGAGATGAACAGCAGCCCTGGCTAAACTTGTGTAGTCCAGCTAGACATTCTTAAGCTACGAAAAAGGAAAATATCTGTTTCGTCGCTTTCGTATGTTTCTATCATGCAATCGCTACCGCTTCTTTTCCCAGCAGAACATTATTCAATTTAGATAAACTGACAAGTCGGCCGCATTTTATTCTTCCTCCTCCCCCCTTTTCCCGCCTTTTTTTTTTTTTTTTGGTAACTTTCGCAAAGATGCATTACTATCACAGATGTACGATCTTGGACAACGTTTTCTTTCATTGCTTCCATTACGATGCCAGGGGAGCCGAGGTAGCCGAATGGTGGAGCGTTGGACGTTCAGTTCTCGGGTCGTGAGTTCCAATCCCGGCTCGGGCCAAATATTTCTTCTGGCCTTTGCTTCGTTACTCCCGTCTTTGATACATGTATCACCCATATGTGGTGGAAAAGGACGTTAAACTCCCCAAACACCCACCCACCCACCCGTTACGATGCCACACATAGACTGCCTGGGGTGTTGCACCGGCTTCACGTGCATTGAGTACACACACAGGGACCGGACCACCACCCCCACTGGCGGAAGGTAGTATAGTTGCTTCGTGTGTTGCCGAATGAATTTCTCTCGGCTGATGACACTCGGCCAGCGCCAAATTGATTAATCCACGACACTCGTGTAAATAAATGCATAAATCTGCCTTCCACGACGCGACCGCCATGAAACAATCCCAGAATGCCGCAGGGGAAGATGGCGCCAGAAGTGCTATATTTCTCTGACCGGGGCTTGCAGAGCAAACACCGCCTGACAGCGGCGACGCGCTTGTCGATAACAGCGGCACGTGCTACTCGTACATCTAATCGTGTCCTCACACACCCGGGTTGTGACGTCAGGTGCCCTGTAGTACCCCAGTGGCTCAGTGGTAGATGTTTCTGCATCGTACGCTGTGAATTTTACCATTTCCGGATTGTGCATCAGTGCTTGTGCACAATTTGTCTTGCTTTCGCAGGGTTGAAAATGCGTTTTCTTTCCCTTTTTTTTTAAACACTAAAGATATCCAGGACAGTAGAAAAGTCAGTTGCAAATAGAATGAAGTAAAATTATTTGCTACTGTTAACCCATTTGCATTACGATTACCAAGCAACAGTGCAAGCGTGTGCAAAGTATGTTGCATTTTTGGACATTAATAAATATTGATTTGACCAAGATAGAGTGAGTCATTTGCCAAGCGTGGTGTGTATCGCAAGGCCAAAATATTTCAGGCACTGGTTTGATGGCCGGAAACTTTTGCTCTAGTCAGACCGGCTCTCTGTGTGTGTGTGTGTGTGTGTGTGTGTGTGTGCGCTTGCGTGCACGCACTTGCCAAAACTACCAGTGTCTCCCGCGCCTTCTTTGATGGAGAATCTCTCTTCAAACACTTCACTAGCAGAATTCACTTCGGAATCATACCAAACCTCCACCAACATTCGCTCACGTCTACCACTGAAACAGTCTGAAACCCTCTCTGGCCGCCACATTTATCGTCTCTCATTAAAAACCGCTCAACGAGAGACCGCTATCCGTGTAGAACTTAGGTTTTAACCGAGGGCCACTTGACGGCACTCTTCTGCCTGGGAGGAGGGTTTCCGTCAGTTCCACTTGGGCACAAGAGAGTAGTGGCGACCACAGACGAACATGGCGAGGGTTTGGCAAGACAGGGAGAGGAGACGGCGTGTCCGTGTGGTGAGGACGATATGGTCTCACATGACAAACCCTGCCCCCCCCCCCCCCCCCCACCTCCATCCACCCTTTCATAGACCCGGCTGGCGACGAGTTAGGGTAGATGGCGTCTTGGCCTTTGGTGCAAAGGTGCTATATTGAGACATAGGAGGTCGGGTTCGAACTGAGGTGGTTTTGGTGGCCGAACTGCTATTATTGTTAAAATCATTGGTTTAAACGGATTTAGTTTGTTGCGTATTGTGGAGATACAAGGAAACAGTCTTGAGCATTAACAAGATAAACTTATAGTATGCTCAGTAAAATATTCATTTGTAGCAATCTTGCAATGGCAGATCACAAATTACGAGAGAGAGAGAGAGAGAGGTCGTAGTTGGTGAGCATTCTCAGTTCAACAGCGGTCAGCTGCTACAGTCATTCTTGATATGTATGTGTATATGGCTAGGAAACACGCGCCGAAAGTGCGATCAACTGTAATATTAAGAGTAATTTATACTGTTGGGATAGATCATTATTATCATTATTTTTGTTATCTGTTCAAGTTACTATTTCCATGATCTAGTCCAAACTGACTGACTGAGGTTAAGAGTTAGTGCAATTGAGTTTAAGCTAAAGAATCTGACGCTTGCTTGGCGTATTGGTTGTTTGCTGGCGTACTGCCCATGTCCACCAAGTAATAGTGACACCAAAGACAGGACAACAAGGAAGAGGTCAGCACAAATTGCTGACGACCAGTCAATTTGATTTAAACTTGCGTCCCAGTTCTGCCAGTGCTTTATCCGAATGCTGTACCCACTAGGCTATCTTACAGCCATGTGACCTGTAGTGTAATAATGTACAGAACGTGTTGTAGAGATCGCGAAAAGGCACTGCATTTCGATGGAAATTTCTAGACCATCCCAGAACATGCTGGTGCAGTAACGTCAGTAGATTACGTAACCTTGGAAAGATTCTGTACTTGCCAGTAAGTTGCGGAATGTTCTAGATCTGACCTGTTAGTATAGTATATGCAGCCCTGCACAGCGTTCTGGGTTCTTCTTCTTCTTCTTTCATGAGTTTGTTCTCCATGCGTCTTCTGTTAATAAAGTATTGGAGTTATATCCTGTTGTATCCCGTGTCTTCTCTGCGGGTGCACCGAGAGAGCGACGGGGAGCCGGGGTGGTCGAATGGTAGAGCGTTGGACTTCTAATGCTCGGGTCGTGAGTTCGATCCCGGCTGGGGCCAAATATTTGTGCTGGCTCTTTCATCGTTGCCCCGTCTTTGATATCACCCTATGTGGTGGAAAAGGACGTTAAACCCCCAAACACCCACCCACCCACCCGCACCGAGAGAGCGACATAGCAGGAGAAAAGTACAACAGAACGTCTCATTTAGACTGGACTGAATGAGCGAGCGTGTTTTAAGGGTGGCATGGTGGGCAGGGCGATGGGTGTGGGGTGGGAGTGGTTAGGCCTTTACTGCGGACCAGACCAGTAAGGTGTTTTGGGTGGACAGGGTTGGTGAAAGGCTGTTTTCCCACACCCCTCAGACAGTCTGCTCCCAAGTGTCAAAGCGGTGTCGCGAGTGATCTTATCTGACCGGCGGGGGACGGGTTGTCACTGCAAAATACGGAAAATACTCCATTATTATGGACATGCACCCACAGCGCCAAGGGCCGCAGTCGTTCTTGTTTACGCTCTCTCTCTCTCTCTCTCTCTCGCTCTCTCTCGTTTGTGGATGAAAGTTAAGACCTTGTGGGACACTACGTCATGTGCCTAGAGCACGACCTTTTAACGAAGGAGTGGGTGTCTGGGAGATTAACGTCCTTTTCCACCACGTATCGGTGGTATCAAAGACGGTGCAACGAGGAAAAGGCCAGCACAAATATTTGGCCCCAGCCGGGGTTGGAACTCACGACCCGAGCATTGAAAGTCCAACGCTCTACTATTCGGCTATCCCGGCTCCCCCTTAAGCGAAGGAGAGAGGGTGGGGGGGGGGGGGGCTAAACATGAAATAATTTGGTAGCGAGTTTCGTCCCTATCAAATTCCATCTCGTCTACTTTCGAAATACAGCAGGTAGACCCTGAGTCTTTTGGTAATCTCTTACACCAGAGTTTATGGTGTTCGAAACCGCCGGAAATGTATAACAGTATTAAAAGTGTCTGACTTGGTTTATGCTCAGACGGGACGCCATCAATCTTCCTCCCTCTTATCTACTCTTTACGAATGTCTACAAATGTAGCGGCTCAGTTTGGCTTCAGCAGACAACGGCTATATTGCCTTCCTCCTCCCCCCTCCCCCCCCCCTCACCCCAAGGCTCCTCACCCACCCACGCATCTCTGGTCCATATAGACCTCTCCAGCGAGAGCATTGTCAGCCAATCAAAAAACCGGAATAATTTCGCTGCAACTTTACAGCTGCATAGGTTTTCGCATAGTAACAATGAAACCAGTGGTTCGTGTCGCTTATACAGGCGATGAAGTTTCCTCCAGCGTACCTCTGATAATTATGTCGGTAACCATGTGCCGCATACGAGGGGAAGGAATGGCACAAACTGCTGTTGTTTGTTTGTTTTTTGGTGTTTGTTGTTGTTGTTGTTGTTTTTTGTTTCTTGTTGTAGTTGGTTTTTTAATTTGTTTTTGTTGTTGCTGTGCTTTTGGGTTGTTTTGTGTTTTTGTTTTTTGGTTTTTTCTTGGAGGGGGGGGGGGGTAGTGGTGGTGGTGTTTGTTTGTTGTTGTTGATTTTGTTATTGTTGCTGCCACAACTCTTTGCAGTGGTGCTCATCGATCTCGGGTCCTTCTTTGAATCTACGTAGAGTGCTAAATTTTCGATGTGGCTAGGGTCAAATATTTGTGCTGGCTTTTGCCTCGTTGTCCCGTCTTTGATATCACCCGTATGTGGTTGAAAAAGACGTTAAACCCCACCCACCCGCACCGCTTCTGGGCCCACATTTGTTTGTTTGTTTGTTTGGTTTTTTGTTTGTTTGTTTGTTTGTTGCTGCTGCTTCAACACTGTCAGTGCAAACTTCATTGGTGAATCCATTTAACAGGGGACGTAACTCAGTTGGACGGGCCGGGAATTTTTTTTCCCCCGCTCGAAACAGATCAAGTCAAATTCATGTACAGACTTGCGCACGGTATCTGTCCGACCTCATGTGTACACACGCACGCGAAAGACATCCATTTTAAGGAATGGGCCGTGAAATGCAAAAACAACAACAACAACAACAACAACAACAAAACCCCAGATACACACGCATGCAACTAGGTAATAACTTCGACGTTTACCTTTAAATGGACTCAAGTTGTTGGTACAAAAAGACTGGTTAGGCGTGAAATAGTCATTGTTGGTTGCCCGGCGTAAAGCCTCAAATAACTTGTTGAATCCACGGATGACTTGGGGTTCCGGGATAGCCAAGCTGGCAAAGTGCTGGATTTCAGTGCTCGAGTCATGAGTTCGAATCCCTGCGTGGGCCGAACATTATTTTGTGCTGCCTTGTTTGTTTGTTGTTTTATTGCTTTTTGACTCGTCTTTGATATCACCTGTATGTGGTTGTAAAAGGCGCCAAAACCTCACACAAATCTCTTCTGTCCCAACTCCTTGCAAACGGCTCCAGTGAGCTTCCTCCCAGGTCCCTGGATGAGTTTCGCGGAGGGCTAAGAAGCAGGAGGCCCTAGTAACAGTTACTATGGGCTCTCGGAGATGTCCAAACCGTCTGTGTGATGATAAATAATCTCCCGTGAAACGTGACACTCACTCTTGTCACGTTCGTAGCTAGCCCTTCCCATAGACTGTCCGGAGTCCCGGAGTCGCCCGAAATTGGGTGCCCAATGACCCAAGTTTATCAGTGGCTGCATCAGTGCTGGCGACAACACAGGCACCCTTGGTTTCCCCTCCTCTCCCTTGCCATTTCCCCCCATCCCTCCCACCCCACCTCTTTGTAATCTCAGTCCGGTCCACCCCTGTAGCGTTCGCCTCTTCTGCTGTCTCGCCCGCCCTCTTAAACACCTCTTAAACTGATGTCTCACTTTTAAGTCTGACACGATGGAAAGAATGCCGGAGACTATCGCGAGGTTGGAGATCGGTGACAGCGATAGCTCAGAGGTACATGTAGGAAACATGGGCTGAGGTAGTGCCTGTCGACAGAAGCTTCTATTAGTTCTAACTAAATGAACATGTCATTGCATCCACTGCTTTTATGATGGGCAATCACAATTACAGTTCACACCTTACACAAATAATGCAAAGACGGACATTTACATGATTATAATTTTAACACTCATTTGAAGAGGGATAACGTAATCAAACGACTCGATGTAAACACGAGTTGTCATTCCACGTTGTTCAGTAGGCGTCCATACAAAACGTCTTCTACATATCACTGAGCCCTCGGGTAGGAACCACCCACCTTTCAAAGCGAGGCAGCGAAAGGTTAGCGGAGGTTGGATCGAGAGCATGCCACCCGCGAAGACAGGGGCGACAATCGAAAGAGGGGTGGAGACAAGCAAGATGTTATCTCCCCGCCCCAGGCGTAGTACCGGCGCGGCCCGCTAGGTGTCAGTAATGTGGCGGGGCTTCCGGTTTATGTGGCAAAATATACATTTCTTTTGCGTAGTGTATGGTATCGTTTAGGGGTAAATGCCGATGCCTGTGCGTTGTTTCGTAAAGGAGTACATTGTATGACCCTACAGAGACCGCTTTCAAACTGACGTCATCGTAGAAAAAAAACAAACAAACATGCAATCAGTGACGAAAGAAGTAACACGATACACTCAGAGCATTTTTAACGTTTCTTGATAACTTGACTTGATAGAAACTTACAACAACAAATAGCAATAAAAACGTAAACTTCAGTTTGATGGTGGTTGTTATGTGAAAGGCGTATTGTACCGATTGCGTTGCTAGAAACTAGCTCAAGAAAAGCCGGTGAGGTGGGCACCTGAAATTTACATGACAGTTTTTTTTTGTTTTTGTTTTTTTCGCCTTCTTCGTTACTAGTATTGCGCAAAAAGAACTCGGCTTGCTTCTCATACTATATGTGTAGCATGTAATCGCACGCACGGGTGGGTGGGTGGGTGGGTGGGTGTTTGGGGGTTTCACGTCCTTTTCCACCACATACGGGGCAACGATGAAAGAACCACCACAAATAT
Source organism: Batillaria attramentaria (assembly GCA_018292915.2). Classification (NCBI taxonomy): domain Eukaryota; kingdom Metazoa; phylum Mollusca; class Gastropoda; family Batillariidae; genus Batillaria; species Batillaria attramentaria. Next base: position 25,295 of record JACVVK020000757.1, read on the forward strand.
TTGGCTCCAGTCGGCATACAAACTCACGACCCGAGCGTTAGAAGTCCAACGCTCTACTATTCGGCCACCCCGGCTCCCCAGTCACACACACACACACACACACACACACACACACACACACACACACACACACACACACACACACACGCACACACACGCACGCACGCACACCTACTTAACACAAATAAGGCATAGAAAGACATTTACATAATCATAATTTACACACTCATTTGAAGGGGGATATCAAAACATATCACAACAATTCTATATAAATGTTCATCTCTAACAAGCTGAACTTTGAACAAATCTTCTCCAAATCATGCTATACAGTTACATACGGAGATGCCTGCAGCACTGTTGCCAATTATCGTTCGCGTCCCGCGCGCAGGCACGATGCTCACCAGATAAGACATGCCAAAATAATGACATGCACGCAAACGGGATACGGCATGTCGCAAACTTGGACCCAGAAGGGCCCAGCGCTTGTCGCCAAGCATGGCTGCCAAAAAGCGGGCAAGCGGAAAGGCGGGTGATAGGCGTTTGCTTTGCATCTCTATCAGCCAAACTCATCACCCTAGTCTTCTCGACAGTTAAACCCGGGAAGCGACTGCTGTATGGAAAATTCAGGAAAAAGCTGCAGATACTGAGGAGATAGAGATCGCCCCCCGTCGGCCGCGGTGCCTGGATTCATGAAGAACTTGATGAAGTCGCCACGTTTAGCATTTCAGAGTAGCCTCCCTTGCATTAGGAGTAGTCGCCCTTTCCTAATCCGGTGACGCGAGGGACGCTGGGATTGGAGGCCGAGGAGCGGAGAAAATGTCGACTTCGGCGTGGCGTGTATTTGTTGGAGGATGTTGTCATGGCGGCGGTTGTAAAGCCGCGTCTTTGGTGCCAATGATGGAACCGTCCTAGAGTCTTGGGTGGGTTATCTGGTGGAGCATGAAACAGCGCTATGATGAGGGCATGACACTAGGAGTGTTGTAAATGGCGTTTGCTGGAGTTATCTGGGCTGGTCGGGAATGAGATTCTGGTGGTAGGATATTTGGCGGAATATTTAAGTGCCCGTATTGACAGTAACGTTTTCCGGCGACCAGTGCCATACAGAAAAGCGTCTTGAAATTAAGTACTTACCAGTCACGGCATACGACACTCACATTGTCCCTGACAATATCGGATATCTCTAGTGTTAGCGAATCAATGCACACACACCCACACCCCCTCCAAGAAAACAACAGCCACCACAAAACCGTACAAATGAACACACACACCACAAAAGGCTCAAATTAGCACACACGCACGCACGCACGCGCGCACGCACGCACGCACGCACAGAGAGAGAGAGAGAAAGAATATCAACTATAATCTGTCTTGCCGATCGAGGATTACAAAGATCTCACTGACTTCAAAAACTTTCTGCGGACCAGTCTCGCTCGGACTCTCAGATTAATTCAAAGTGTCGCCCACTTTCTGTGCCTTTCTCTACTTTTTTTTTTTAACTGCTGTTTGTTTCTTTGTTAATTTTTGCAGACAGGCCCGATCCCACACGACTCGATTTCACACGTTCTTACACAGGAACATTTCTGGTTTGTCCTTTTTCAGACGATCCTGAACTCCATGCACAAATACCAACCCAGGTTCCACCTGGTGAGAGCCAACGACATCCTGAAGCTTCCCTACAGCGCCTTCCGCACGTTCGTCTTCAAGGAAACCGAGTTCATCGCCGTCACCGCCTATCAGAACGAGAAGGTAGGAGAAGGCCCATCCGGTCAGCGCTGAAATATCTTTTTTTTTCTTTTGTTTCTTCAGCCTTTTTTTTCTTTTTTTTTTTCTTTTGTTTCTTCAGCCGGAAGTCCATTGGTTCATTCTTCATTTGGAGTCTCAGCTGTTAAAGCTCCTTTAGTCCACATTTTCGAAACTCGTATCTTGAGTCAATCGTGTGTCAGGTTACAACAAGTTATTGTCATGGGGAGACATCAGCTATTTTATTTTTCCAGAATTTCAAATAATCTGGGTTTATCGTTGTTACTTGTGCCACAACTGAATCTATATAGGTAATTTTTATGTGCCCTGAAAATATAACTAGAGGTCGCTTTGCCATAGAATTGATTAATCGTGTTGCATGAGTTGATATACGCCTGTACCACTACCGCTGTGGCCTGCGTTTTTTCTCAAGAATATGGACGAGACAACATGGTTTTACTCTGCTAGTTGATTTGTTAATTAATTGATTAATTTGTTTTCTGTTTCAGATCACCCAGCTGAAGATCGATAACAACCCATTCGCCAAAGGTTTCAGAGACACAGGAGGTGGCAAACGTGAGAAAAAGTAAGCATTCTCTTCACATTGGCCCACAAACAGTGAGGTTGTACGATACATGTACAGACATACGAGCCACCCCCCCCCCCCTCCTGCCCCGCTCCGGCCCATCGTTCTTTGTGTATTCTTTGTCGTGCTGTAAGTGATTCAATAAGCACTATGGCTGCATGATTTTACAAGAGAGATAGTGGTGGAATCATCATCATCATCATCATCATCATCGTCGTCATCATCGTCATCATCATCATCATCGTCATCATCATCATTGTGTATTGTGTAGACGTTTTAACCAGTTTCAAAGCGCCGCGAACTGAACCCAGTACGCACGCTCACGTGAATCGCACGCATTCTCTCACACACTGGACATGGACACATTACATGGTGCGAAGGGTCAGCAATTCAAGTTTCGGAATTTAAAATTGCCTTCATTTTCAGCGGTTGTCTTTGCGAGTACACCCGTTCAGAAACACACGGAGTGTCTTCGAAGGACGGTGAAAATTCGCGAAATGACGTCATTTCTTTTTTCTTCCAAAATTTTGCAGTAGCATGCACGCAGTGCATTTTTTCCTCTGAAAAAGCTTTAGAAATTTAAACTAACGTATTAAAATTAATGTTGCACCACTTAACAGTTATATTCCCACATTGTATCCGTCCAAAGTTGGCCCAGCCAAGCAATTTGTCTTTCGCATCCCCTGCAGCATTTAGGCCGCCTGAATTGTTGATTTCCTGGTTTCTGATTGCCGTTGATGTGGAGACTTAATTATCGGGTTCTTTGATCGGTTAGAGGAACGCGAGGCATGTGGCGGATGAAGCGCGCGCGTTGCGACGCTGACAGATCGCCCCGAAGCGAAAACGAGGGGGAACTGTGGGTCGGTCGGTTACTTTCTCACTTCCCGTGGCTCTGTCGCGCCAATCACAACACTGGCGGTCGAAGTGACGCAATCCGTGACGAAAGAAGCGAGTGGATGACGTAAACGAATGACGACTGCGCCGTGTCAGATCCTCAACACTATTGTAAGGAATCAGCGACCCACTCAGAGTCACTACCGTTATCAGGGAGGTCCATCTGTCCCCTGTTTGTAGCGACGTCTTACTCTCAGCTCCTTGTGTCCCCCCCCCCCCCCCCCCCCGATAATAACGAAGTTTTCTATCCGAGATCTAAACACAGTTAGGCGATAGAGAGGCCGGGCTAAGTTGGTTAGGCTCCTCGACTAGAGAGGTTCATGTAACGTTGAGTTATCTGTCCCTGACGGCGCCGGTATCCGCGTTACGTGTTGTATGGAGGCGCGAGTCGGAAGCCTCGATACCGACCGGAACTCTTTCGCGTGCGAGTCTCGCGACCCCTGAGGCCGCTTTTCACTCTCCCCGGCCAGGACCGGCACAAGAGGTGATTGAAAGAGAAAATCGGGTTACGCTTTTCCGTCAACAGAGGTTACCGCCCCTTAAAAGGGCAACCGTTTGCCGCTAGAGGGCGTCTCGTTAGCGGTGATTTAGAATTACCCGCCCTTGTTCTGCCTAATCCGCGGAGTCGCCTGGCCGTCTATGGACGGTTCCGGTCGGGGGGAGGTCTCCGGCCAGAAGTGCGTCAAGAGATGGTCCAGCAAATTACAGACGAAGGGGGGCTGCCCCATGATCACCGCTCTAAATGCTTGGCCCCCGTGATCGGGCTGTAAAAAGGTCTTTGTAACTGTGCCTGGTGGTTTAGAGACGATGTTTTGAGACCCGCGTCCGTGCCAGAACCTCAGGTTTGAAGATGGTGCGATACCGATGTGAAATATTGATGTGTGTGTGATTGTGCCTTGGGGAAGGGGGATAGGGGAGTGGTTGTGTGTGTGTGTGTGTGTGTGTGTGTGTGTGTGTGTGTGTGTGTGTGTGTGTGTGTGTGTGTGTGGCGGGATGGGGGAGGGGGGAGTCGGGAGGGGAAGTAAGAGACAGACAGACATACCGATAGTCTTGTGGAAGTCTGTTTTGTCTGTCAATACAGTATCGTTGGAGCTGTTTTAAAAACCGCACAAAATTACTGCTAGTGGACACGAGGGAAGGGGTGGACAATACGAATCTTCTGTTTAATTTAAAGTGCAAACTGAATGTAGATAGTGTAAAAGAAAACGACTACACGACAAAAATAATTCTCTCTCTCTCTCTCTCTCTCCTCTCTCTCTCTCTCTCTCTCTCTCTTATTAGATGTACTCCTTTTGTGCCTGGTATACTTTTTGCCATGTTAGCCTTTATTTTTTAGTGTTTCTAGATTAGCAGGACAGCTTGTAAGATAGGCAGACCATGCCTACAAGTCTTTATCCTGAAATAAACGTTTCAGTCAGTCAGTCAGTCTCTCTCTCTCTCTCTCTCTCTCTCTCTCTCTCTCTCTCTCTCTCTCTCCCATTGTCGCTGACCACAAACATTTGTGGAAATATTTGCCCATACATCACTCCTTCCCGTCTGCTCCCGTCGCCACTTGACTCCTGAAGAATGGTCTCTTGACTGACCATCTCCACCACGGTTTGGTCCACTTTTACTGTTACAAGGAAGACGCCCAGAAGAAGGTTCGGCCCATCAGACGGGCGGCTAGTGAGCTATTAGAGAAAATGGCCGGAGATGGACATTCAATTACCGCTGGCAGTCTTTCCCTTCACTGACTTCCCCCACACTGAATCCCCAGCAAAATATTACGGGATTGGGTCTTGTATCCGTTGAAGATGATGGTTTGGGTGGGGGTGGGAAGGGGGTAGCGCCCCCTGTTGTTAATGTGGGCGCGATTGGCGTTCGAAGTTCGCGCTTCTGTCTGGAGTTTATTGGGACCCACTTGTGTTTGAGGTCCGGTGAAGAGTTTGATGGGGGACTGGGATAGTAGGTGGTGGTTAAAGGGGGTGGGTTGCCATGCGCGGTGGAGGGGGGAGGGGGGCTGGGAGGATAAAGCTGTCAGAGAGAAGTATTTCTGGTTGTTGTAAACTCTCATTTCGAAAATACCCCCAGCTTCCAACAGAAACAAATAGAAATGAATTTTTAAACAACTTAAAGATTCGTTCGAAATTTATTTGTGCCACAGCTGGACGGATTCCAAGAGAATATTAGTCAAGACACATGTGCGATACGTTCATTCGGGCCGATCGTCGGGGGTTCTCTCCGGGTACTCCGGCTTCCTCCCCCTCTGCTCTGGAAATGTTCAGCCCACAAAATTTGAAAATAAATGCAGTTCTAAATTCCGAAACATAAATAGCTGAGCTGACCCTTCGCACCACGTGATTGTTATGTGTTCATGTTCAGTGTGTGAGAGAATGCGTGTGAATCACGTGAGCGTGCGTGCTGCGTTAAGTTCGCGGCGCTTTAAGTCGATTTTAGAAATAGGGTAAAGCGCCTATACAATTATTATTATTATTATTATTATTATTATTATTATTATTACAGTGTATGGTTTAAATTTTGACTGCATCACTTTAAATTTGAAATTATCGTGCCACAAAGAATTTCAAACATTCCACTCTCTGTTCACTCAAGAATCTGTTTAGACATTATTCATGTACTGGCGAAAACGAGGATCCCGTACCGACATCTGCATTTACTGTCGTCTCTAGACATTCGCCGCACGAGCCTAACGGATCGTGGACAATGTCTGGGAGGCTGTCACAGTGAAAAACGTAGCTCTTAAACCTCAGACTATCCGCATTTAAGATCAAAGGGCAAGGAATCATTTAATGCTGTTCGCGCCAGACGAAATTGAATCGCGGCCATAGTGTTAAGGAGGCGCTACTCGTGTTCACTTATCTCCCTTGGCCCCCCACCCGAGAGGTGCACGTGCATCTAGTTACCTCCCATGACAGACAGGCGGCGCAACTGTTGCCAAAAAGCTTTCCATAATTCGACCCTTGAACTTCTAACACGCCAGGTGAAAGGGAGAGAGAAGGTTTTGTGTTATGGTCATCAGTTTCGCATTTGCAGCACTCGTCTTACTCGCGCTTTCGCAAGTTTTACACTTGAAACGCCCTCAGTAGAAACACCAGCGTAATTGTTACCCAATGTTCTTTCTTTCTTTCTTTCTTTCTTTCCCCCTTCCTGTTCGCTTCTCTCCTCCCCCCCCCCCTCCTTCTTTTGCTTCATGCGTTGCGATCTACTGCTTGTTGCGTTCATTACGGGAACCAGACCGAGTATAGCAAAACCGTTTTTCGTCTTGATAATCGCAAGCAGACATAATTGATGTCTTCTTTCATAGAGATAGCTTTTATGGTTTTTGTTTTTTTTCCCTGGATGCACATGTATGATTATGTTGGGTTTTTGTTTTTTTTTTTTGGGGGGGGGGGTGTGTTTCTCTGCGTTATTATTATAGTACGGTGATTAAAATGAAAAAGAAATAAGTCAGGATCACGAGGGGATGTTTTGTTTTGTTTGTTTTGGAAGATTCGCAAGGGATGTTTTGTTTGTTTGTTTGGAAGTTTGTTTGTCTGTTTGTTTGTTTACCAAAAATATATTATTTCAGGTATTTATATCCCGTCTGTTTTTCTTTCAGAAGACTTCTGGCTCAAGCTGTCAGCCAATCAACAGAGCACCCCAGGTCACATGTCGATCGCCATGACGAGTCCGCAGGAAGTGATGACGAAGACAACGAAAACATGGAAATTTGTGTGGTGGAGTCAGACGATAGGACGTCGTCAACGCAGAAACAAGTGACGTCAAATGATGAGACTGACCGAGCTTCGTCATGCCACAGAACGCTATTGCCAGGTCAGTTCTGATGAGCGTGTACGATCTATATCCGGCCTCTACTTGCTTTTTTTTCTGCCTGGTTGGGTATCAAGACTACTTACTTGAAACAGCAGAGTTATGAGAACGTTGAAGGCGTCTTAACGCTAACAGCTGAAGTAAAAAACAAAACAAAAATAAATTAACGTTGGTGTGTTTCTGCTTTTATTTTCTAATATTTGGTCGCAATAGGTGGTTGTTTTATCGGATTTAAGACCTACGTCAGGTTTTCTTTTCTTTCTTTCTTGCCTCTTTAATTTGAACCACTGTATATGTAGTTTTCGATAGGAAGCTGAGCCATTTTACACTTTTTTTTTCTCTTTTTTTTCTTTCCTTTTTTTAGGCAGTTAATTTGGCATGTCAAGTTTTACAGATCTTCCACGTTCATATTCATCAGATTTCTTTAGAGGAGTCTGTCAGTTGGCTTGCAAAGTTTTGTACAAATCTTTCTCGTTCATATTCTTCAGATGAAGGCAAAGTACAGATCAAAGAGGAGCCCCAAAAGGATCGAGAAAGAACTCACGAGAGTACCCGTGAAACGTCTGACCGCTCAAGAGAGGAGGCCTCCAAACGCAGGGCCTCGGAAAATCCAGGCTGCCCTCAGCTGAACGTTAGCCAACTCATCGACAAGAAACCTCGCACAACCAGCGCGGACGAACGTGTCCATGGCGACAAGGACACCGCATGTGACGTAGACAGTGAAGTCAAAACATCTCGTGCTAGCGAGGACGGTGGCAGCAAGACGGAAGATCAAGGAAGGGCTGAAGATGGTTGTGCAGACAAGCGCAATTCCGATCCACTCTCGCACACAAAACCACAGTTCCACAGATCTGTGTCGGACTCTGCAGAAAGATCCAGGTCGTCTTCTGAGCACAGAGTTCCAGAGAGAGAAAACTCGTCTGACCATAGAGCTACATACAGAGAGAACTCTTCTGACCACAGAGCCGCAGATGGCGTGGAGAAAGCGAAGGGATATGAGGAGCATCACCAGAAGGACTCCTCCAGCGCCTTCCAGACACTGGAGGAGGGAGGCAGGCAACAGAGTCCGGTCCGCTACCGCCACAGGTCCGGGGAGAGGAGCAGCGTGTCTCCTAGCATGATGGTGATGCAGCCGACAGTGGGCCACCCTATGTTCCCCTACCTGTGTCCTCCCGGCCTCTATCCTACGTCAGCCTCCAGCCTCCCCTTCCCTTTCAGTTCGTTGCTCTTCTCCTCCGCAGGGTCGGCCTTGCCGCACCCGTCCCTGCCGCTGTCGTATCTCTCTTCGGCCGGGCATGACCTGCCCCACGGGCTGCCACCACTCAGCCTCGCTGGGGCAGCGCTGGGGTCCCCAGGGTCCCTGCTGGGCGGAGCTTTCTTCTCAAGTCCTCACATGTTCCCCCAGGGGCTTCACTCGATTCCGCCGTCCCAGCGAGGCGGTAGAGGCAGCCCCGGGCCTGGGGGGTCGCTCAGCGCGGGATCTGCCTCTCTAGGAAGTTCGTTATCATCGTCGTCGCCTTTGCGAAGCTCCGCGTCTTCGTTGTCGGGTCGACCTCATCAGAGTCACCACCAACACCCTGCTTCAGGGGCGTTGTTTTCTCACAAGTCTCACAGCCATCGCTACAGACCCTTCCCTTTCTCCGCCCCCGCCCCCTCCTCCTCCACCTCCCCCACCTCAGCCTCCTCCAGGTCGCCTCCCTTCTCCATCCCCACCTCGTCGTACTCGCCAAAGTCGGCCACGTCTCCTACGTCACCGTTGACGAAATCTCTAGCCAATCTGACGTCATCCGACTTGACGTCGTCGTCAGGAGGCGTGCTTGTGCCGCCTTCAGGTCCTGGACTCCACCCTTCTGGACTCACAAGACCCACATCGTCTATACTCAGCAACAGTAGCAGCAGGTTTCGCGGTTCAGGCAGCTCCCCTCCCCCCGCTGTGGTGCGACCCAGCCCTGTGTCACATCCGGGCGTCAGGGCAGCCGACCAATCACGGGACAGAACGAGCCACGAGCTGCAGAGCATGGAGCGCATGCTCAACGGCCTTGACCGTGACCGTGACCGTGGCAGTCACGTGAGAGACTTGGAGCGAAGACTTTCTTCAGACGATAGTTCCTAGACTAGCCAGAGCTCCATCGGTATTGTGCACTACGCAGTTGTGTTCTATAGGTGTTGTGTATTTGTGATATTTACATCTGTCTGCAGAAATGGACAAATGAAAACGTCGAGCCACTTGATACCAAAGATGAACTTCCTCGTGAAGAGGCTTCAATGCCTTTGGTTGAGCTTTACTTCTCAGTTGTTTCCAGAAACAAAAGAGTGTAGGAGCCGTGTTTTTCTTTGCTGTTTCAGTGGCGTTGTGTTTTGAAAACGACAGGAAACACTTGAAGACAGTGCTGTGGAGACTTTGTTTTGAAAACGAACACAAACAGTGCGGTGATGTTAGCACACAAGAAGGAAGAAAAACTGGAATCAACTTTCCTTGAAATGTGTGGTGTGATTGTGACATTTTCTCTTCTGAGACAAATGTGGAACAGTGTTTGGTTTTCGCTTGGGTGAGGAAAAAAAAAACCCACCAAAATATATTTACAATTTGTGAAATGCAGATACGCTGGTATTAAGTATCATTCTGGTCTCACGAAAAACAGTTAAATGTATTTGTGTACGAGATTCGATGATGACAAGAAAGGCGACTGACTGTGTTGTGCATTTGCATTGGTTGTTCGTTGCTTTGCATGGAAACAGTTGTTAAAAAAAAGATTTACACGTATGTGATTGGTCATGTGAATGATTACATCTCACAAAAGACGCTCACATGCTATCATCTTCAGCAGCTGACAGCAGCAGTCCGAAGTATTGCTTAAACATTGGTCTCGTCTTGCTTTCAGTTTCACCATCTGGGTAAGAAATCCACCGATAGTAAGAAAGACGGTCATGTCTGTCTCATGTCTCAATGCAAACTTGTTGTCGGAAGACTATTTTGAGATCAGTCTCAACTTGTGTTCACGGTGACACGCCAAGTGATTGTGACTTTCTTGAAATGAATGTAGTCGTGTTAAACTGAAGACAATGGAGAATGTGGTTGGCGCACTGACTTGGGAAAGCCATTGGCACCAAAGATTAAAGTTCTCCTTTGCGCTTGCCTGGTTACACAAAGACCCCCATAGCCCATAAAAACCTAGGATAGCTGTTCTTGCCTCACTATGGTCTTTGTAAGTTGACAGGCCATCTGTGGCTAGAAGAGCAAAGTGCTGCGCCAAGAACTACAGGGAAAAAATCATGTCGTGAGGAATGGCTTGGTTGTATCGGCAATATCCAGTTTGTAGTCGACTATTCGTAGCTGGGCGGTCAGTGAAAGCAGTAAAACTAGACAATGGAAATGAGCTGAGCGTTCTGTTGTCATTACTTTAAGATGTATCCGGGCACCTTGGCTGGGTACTCGGTGGTGCCGAATACCCATTAACACGCATTGTCGCCAGTTGATGCAGTGTTCACCTCGGAGCCAGTGACAGGGTGGTCTGTTACCGACAATAATGATTGTACTCCTGTATTGACATTGTATTGTTATTACTATTAGACAGCAGTACGCTTGTCGGCTGCACAGACTATTAGTATTTTATTGTGTTTTATTCGTCGAACGAACTTTGAAACAATCACGACTCGTAGTCACAATTGCAGGTGCGGTAGATAATCGTGCACCACAGTTTATGATGTTGTGTATCAATAACTATGGAAATCCAGTTTTCCCTGTGGCAAATGTCAAGTTAAAGGACTAGGTTTTTTATGAAGTGAACAAGCGGATTTCTTATGGACGTACATCAGATCAGGATTTTAATTTGGGGTGTGGTGTGTGTGTGTGTGTGTGTGTGTGTGTGTGTGTGTGTGTGTGTGTGTGTGTGTGTGTGTGTGTGTGTGTGTGAGAGAGAGAGAGAGAGAGAGAGAGAGAGGGAGAGAGAAGAGGTTGGACGAGTTTTTTGTTCCCCCAACTCCGTTTGTTTCAGGGGATTTTTCACTCCAAAGTCAGCAAACAGAAACTCAGCATCAGCGAAACGTCTTTTTCTTTTCACACAGTTGCAGAATGTGTGAAATATAAGTATATTATGTAATTCATGTTCGCTCTTTTCCCTTTTGAATGAATTTTGAATTTGTAATACGCAAAACAGCAACAACAACAACAAAACCCACCAAATATTTTTCCGACTGTAGGAACTGCTGTTATGATAACAAATGGTATGTAGTGGGCTTAATATGCTGAAGAATTTATCCACCTTTTTTTCCTCGGCCATGTCCAAATAAGCATGTGAAAATTACTCATTTTATAAACATTTAAGTCATATTTAAAGAAGCTATGTTTCAATACTCAGTTTGGAATCAGATGTACAGAAACCAGAAAACATTATTAAGAGATAGTTTGCCCAAATAATTTTCTGTCTTTTTTTTACGAAATACTTTTTATTGAAAAAAAAATATTTCATTAAGACTGGTCTGTGCATTGTTGTACTTTGGAGAAGGAGACTGGTTGAACAATGAAAGAGTCTTTTATTTCGTTATCACGCTGGAACACGCGTTCAGTCTAACTACCATCCAACGTCCTTAACTTACAGACCTATCTCTTAACCTGCAGGTGCCGGGGCCTATCATTCAAGCATATTCCAGCACTGTCACTCGAAAATCAGATTCGCTCGGACACTTAGTGCACTCTCTACAATCTACATGTACCACTAAGACATGACGCGTCAGACTTTCCCTAACCTATCATGCATTCACAACAGTACTCGCTATTGCGCCACATGCATGCGACTCACTCACTCAGCGCTCTTCGACATACGTATCCGCACTTCAGTACACCACACGTCCATGCGTACCAAAGGACCCCAACCACTAACTTTATAATAGCATCTGATGTTTGACAGTCGTAGTATTGTCCATAGTCCATAGTCCAACTATACCATCAAGATTCCTGAATGGTGTCCATGTCGGAATCTTATGTTTTTTTTATAATTTAAAGTTTTACTCTAATTCAAAGTTTCAGCGTCTTTGTACCATCGAAGAAGTTTCCAACTGCAATAACATGTGTGTTGCTGAGCTTTGAGTTCATTACTGCAAATTCATTTCGAGGATGGAGGGAGAAGGGGGGGGGGGGATTCTTTTGTCGTAAATTAGTATTTGTGACGATGTTTCAGTGTTGTTCAGCTCTCTGAGCGCTGTAGGATCCGATGGAGAAACCTCCGAATATAGAAATAAATGCCACTCAAACGAAAGATGGAGTGTTTGTTATTGTGTGTGTTTGATGGTTGGTTGGATGGCTGGTTTGTGGATTGGTTTGTTGCTTGATTGCTTGGCTGGTCCATCGGGTGCTTGCTTGCGGCCTGTGCACGCGTCAGTTCTTTTCAAAATCATATAATGCCTTCATCATTTACTTCGTGACAACGATTGTCACACGAATATTTATTCATATAAATTTCGTCGCAAAACAAACAAAAATAACAGTAATACTGTAGTACTATCCATAATAATGTTAATAACTACTTCGTGCAGTAGTTTAACGGTTGAACCGCAGAAAGAATGCCAGAGAAACAATACCACAACAACAAGATGTACGACTGAAAAACAACAATATTTTATCATACATACCTCCAAACTTCCAAAAGAAACAATCTTTTTGAAATGAACTCGGAAAATAGCTGTGTGATTGTTCGCAGCTGGTAGACAGGTTTGTCTTCATTATATACAACAGTTTGAAAACATCTGATACGTGACATGGAAATGCAAACAGAATTTTTTCCTGAATTCATCGCCAGGCTGTTTTAGTATGTGTCTAATGCATTGCAATCGCTCATACATTGTCTGGGAGGATTTTCATGAATTACGGATACGTCTGTCTTATCTTTGATCTGCGATAAATCCATTTGTCTTTATCTGCACCCCTACCCCTTCCTCCCTCCCCATCCCCGCAAACACCCTCCCCCACTCACTACATAGACACCAACCCTTCCCTCTCTCTCTCTCTCTCTCTCTCTCTCACACACACACACACACACACACACACACACACACACACACACACACACACACACACACACACACACACACAGATCAAATAATGCTGGAATAAAGGTAGTCAACTAACCCGGTAAACAAAATGATAACAAAACGGCTGTCTAAATGCTTTTTCAGAGATCTTTCAAGAAACCGTTCTTCAGTACTCAAGCTCATTGTGCGGTCTCGAAAACACACACACACACACACACACACACACACACACACACACACACACACACACACACGCACACACACACACGCAGATGATAATGATGATGAAACTGTTCTGTTCTTACATCCTGTCCTGCTATTCTACATTGAAGGGTATTTTATTAAAAAAAAAAAAAAAAGACATCAAAACAAGTGGGGGGGGGGGGGGGAGAAAAAAAAAGACAAACAAAAGTATGAACTGTCTAAAGGAAATGAAGGGGGGAGGGAGAGAGAGAGAGAGACAGGAGGCTTCTCGTCGCCACACAAAGACACAGGCTAAAGCAGGCACAGTTCCCTCATAAATGTCATACGGGAAATTCCGATCCCACACAATGATGGTGGCATTTTGCTGCGGTCTACCAAAGTCTTTGATTTACTATCAGATAGTCGCGCCTGACGAGACAAAGGCCAAATGATCGGGCGCTGGGTCCTAGTTCCGACACACTCTGTCGGGAGGCGATACAGTCATTTGTGTTCATTACAGCTACATTATGTGTCTTTTGCACTCTCCATTATAGAAAAGCGATAGTGTAGATGTGCCCATTGCGTCTGCGCGGTGAATTTCCCGCTGGAATTTGGTGTTCAGATCTCCGGCGACGAGAGACATTTGAAGCACAATAATAAGTAATTAGTTTTTTTTCATATTTGGTGGTGGTGGTGGCTCCTCTCTCTCTCTCTCTCTCTCTCTCTCTCTCTCTCTCTCTCTCTCTCTGTGTGTGTGTGTGTGTGTGTGTGTGTGTGTGTGTGTGTGTGTGTGTGTGTGTGTGTGTGTGTGTGTGTGTGTGTGTGTTCTCAGTACCCTGCACAATTAGGGTGAGCCCTGAAGAACACTTACTTGAAATGTCTCTGACAAAACATTTAGACAATCGTTTGTTTTGGATCATTCTGTTTACCGGGTTAAGAAATTTATTCTAGCATCATGTGATCTGCGATACAAAGAACCGCAAAATGTGACAAATCCATGTGTTAAAAGTATGAACCGTAATTCAACTTTGAGCTCTTCTTGAACAAGTTGTCATCTGATTTCCATTAAGTTTTCTTCCCTAAGTTTTCGATTTCTGTTTCTGTTTCATCTCCCCTATTCCCCCCTCCCCCCCCCCCTTCCCCCGCCTCATGGCAGTCAGCTCTTCATTCAGAAAAAAAAATGCTCCATAAATCAGCGGAAGAAAGGGCGACCATTCATTTGTTCACATTAATATGACACAATCTGACCAATGGCGCGCCAGCCAGCTCAAAGGGCGACAACTGGTGACTGCCAGGACCGATAAATCAACCGAGGGCGTCGGGTAGGGGTCGCCTCGTGCAGCGTTCCGAGTTGGCGGTCAGAATTACTCGGGAGGCGTCAGAGGGCGTTGAGGTGCTCATTGATGCGGACAGATTCTTTGAGGTACGGATGGAGACTCTCTCTCTCTCTCTCTCTCTCTCTCTCTCTCTGTTAAACCCCCAAACGCCCCCCCCCCCCCTCTCTCTCTCTCTCTCTCTCCCCCGTGGTGCCTTTGAAGGACTTCCAAAACCCGACGATTTCAATATCCAGTACAGGGACACGCCTCCGGGAAAGAAAAGAACGACTAGCATTACAAATTTCACCAGAAAAACAGCAAAGCTTCACAAAAGACCTTTATGCATAAACATTAAAGAAAAAAAAAACTGTCGAGTTATAGGTCACTTCACAACAAGGACAGCAGTGATGTATGCGGCTCAATGCTGGAGTGATGTACGCGGCTCAGTACGGCCAGAGTCATAATAAACAAGTTGATTATTCAAAGCAAAGACACGCCTTTACAAAAAGAACAAATGATACAATTTCACCAGAAAGGCAGAAAAAACCCTCGAAGGACATAAAAAGAAAACTATAAAAAACAAAACAAAACGAAAAGTTGAGATACAGCTGGCATTACAATCACCAGAACGACAGCGAAAGTTTACAAAGAACTTTAAGAATATTTCTTTCAAATAAAAGGAAGCTGTGGATGTACAGTTTACTTCACAAGGACAGTACTGAGGGGCAGCTCGATTCTCGTGTGTGACGTAGCCGTTTGAAGGTGTCCGATGAGACAGCGATTTACAATGAGAAAGCATGGTTAGTGAAATCTAACAAAACAGTAATTTCTGCAGACAAATTGGCAATCCTGTTTTTCTGCCTGGAATCAGTTGTTGTCTTTTTTTCTGTAGAAGAGTGGAAGAGAAAAACTAATTTTCTGCAGACAATGACACAAACCTGTTTATCTGTAGAAAAAAATGGAAATAGAAACATTTTCTACAGATAACCGACTTTGCTTCAAAAACAATTTTTTTTTTAAATCACTAACTTTTCCACAAAACAAATACTATACCCATTTTTCTTTAAAAAACTGCCATTTTCTCATTTCGGTTTTGGGTAAAATTTTCCTGCAGAAAAAAACTGCTATTTTCTCAAATTTCGCCAGCCATAATTACATGTTTTCTCACCGTAAATCGCTGTCTCATCGGACACCTTCAAATCACCCACGTTACACCCCGTGATTCTAGTCATAAACAAGTTGAACATTCAGTACAAAGACACACCTTCAAAAAAGAACAACTATCATCAGACTCACACACAAAAATCAAATATAAAAAAACAAACTTCACTAAGGGTCTAACAAAAAAAAAAAAAAAAAAAATCCAACCTCCCCCCCCCCCCCCCCCCAAATAGTCATAAACGAGGTGAACATCCCAGAAAAGAAAACTTTCATTACAAATCATCAGAAAGACGGCAAAGCCTCGCGAAGGACCTAAATACAATTGTTTTTCCTTTTTTAAATATCGAGTTGCAGGTCACTTTACGACAAATACATCGTGGGTTGCTCAGTGCTAAAAATCATAAGTTCAACAAGTTGAATATTCAAAAAACAAACAACTGACATCACAATTACAAAAAACAAAAAAACAAAAAAACAAAAAACCCACCCAACCCACGAAAAAAAGGCCTCGCTCAGGATAATTTTTCCCCATAATTTTCAAAATAAATAAATAAATAAATAAATACTGTGGAGGTACAGTTCACATGGCGACAAGCTAGGACGACAGTGACGTGGGTGGCTCGATGCTCGAGTCATAAAGAAGCCATCAGATCGGGAGACGAGCGTTCCCGCTGGTGACCCCCTGTACAGTTGATCCTTTAAACTCTGTTCGGTACGTGTGAAGACGCCTTTCTCGACACGCCTCCAGCTGGCCACAGGAA
Organism: Batillaria attramentaria; assembly: GCA_018292915.2. Taxonomy (NCBI): domain Eukaryota; kingdom Metazoa; phylum Mollusca; class Gastropoda; family Batillariidae; genus Batillaria; species Batillaria attramentaria. Next base: position 41,773 of record JACVVK020000757.1, read on the forward strand.
TGTAGGATGGAGGAGAGAGGAGTTAGGGGCTTTACTCAGTGTGTCGTGCACTACTTGTACGACAATATAGGGTTTGATTCCATGTTTTTTTGGTTTTTTTTTTTTTGGGGGGGGGGGTTCTAGCTTGATATTTACGCGGGCGTGCACATACATCAACGGGGCTTTATTCTCTTCTTGAAGACACAGTACCGTGCAAAAGAGAACGCTTTGATATGGACGTAATCTGGTTACCACGGTGCCTCGTCACTGACGCGACGTCCGCTTGCAGTGAAAGTATACATAGCCAAATAACAGCGAGCACACACACACAGACACAGACACAAACACACACAGACACACACAGACACACAGACACACACACACACAGACACACACACACACACACACACACACACACACACACACACACACACTGCATCTACAGGGGCACAAAAACATTATATCTCATAGTTACGTCAGTAACACAGAGAGAGAGAGAGAGAGAGAGAGAGAGTACATTAAGTACTGGAACTCCTGTTCTCAAACCAAACTTTCTCTCTACTGAACGGGCTGATTCCATCTTCGCTAAGCCAGCTTATCTTTTGGAGCATTTTCGCTCGTGAGTGTGCCTGTACGTTCGAAATACCCTATCTTCATGATTAGTACAGCTCCTAATGCGATACAATGATGTTGACACTTTGTGCGAGCGGTCCAACATTCAAATTCTACGACTGTGTTTACACTACTGGTACGCTCAATGTTATCGCCGCGTCATCGAGTACGCTTCTGTTGGCTCAGTGCCAGCATTGCAAACGCTGTCAATGTCAAGGTGTGTAAGTGGGGTGATTAGAGATACCTCGAAAACAGCTCAGAATGACCTGTAAGCATTAAAAAAGGTAGTATTAAGCACCTTGGTTTAAACAGTTTTATTCGTTTAGAACAAATATACATTATGCACTTTCACACAATTTCCACGAGGCCGAGCACAACAAGTCAAAAACTTATAAGTGTGCTCATAAATACAGAAAACATGTGCGGCGGAGACGTCAAATACAGTAAGTTATGGTAGGACACATCTGTACAGAAAGGGGATAGAGAGAATGGCCAATAAGTACTGTACAAAGAAAAATGCAGTGGGACTGTGGTTTCAACGGTGGCAGCGGGGCGGCGACTGCTAATCGTAATCGGAACTTAGGTGTCAAAGCGACCACCTTAAGCGATGCCTTTTTGCTGCAGTGCGGTTTTCACTTTTGCACCTTCAACCTGGGTACAAACAAGGCCAGGGGAGTTGTGTGTGGGTGTTTTTATGTCATTTTTTATATTAAAAAAATGTTCTTTTATCTTTTTCTGTCAGTGATGGTGGCAGGACACGTCGAGAACAGCTCAGAAAGATCTGTGAGCACAAAAGAAACCAAACAGATAGAACCACGGTAGCATCCGCCCCTTTAACATTCGTCCGAACAGTCTCCTCCACCACTTGACGGTCAAAAGTCAAATAATATGCCTCACAAACTCCCCGCGCCCCTACAATCTCATACAGGACTGGATGCGCCCCCTACTAGGAGCCAATACGGAGAGAGAGCTCTCAACTTGGGACGTCCTTTTGAAGCAGAGACTTCAGGCGGTGACGAGCTTTCACGATCAGGCGCGCGCCACCCGCCCCTACTTCGCAGACAACTCCCGCATCGGCCATGCGGAAAATGAGGACGCGGGGGGAACGACAGTGCGACAGTTGTCTGCTTTACGGCAGCAGTCCACTTTACGGCGGGAGAGTGTCTGCTTTATGACGGCGGGGCTTTTGAGGAGAAGGGAGGGTGGGTTTGTCTGTGTGTTGAGTTGTGCTGTGCTGTGCGTGGGACCTTCTTCGTCTTCAAAGGAGGCTCGAAGGGGGAAAAAAAATAAATACGAAATAAAAGCTAAAGGACACCCGTTTCTTAAGATGGGAAAGGAGAACATGACAGAGGGTACACTGAGATAAACTTTAGAACTTGTGTGTGTGTGTGTGTGTGTGTGTGTGTGTGTGTGTGTGTGTGTGTGTGTGTGTGTGTGTGTGTGTAAACTTTAGAACGTGTGCGTGCGTGCGTGTGTGTGTGTGTGTGTGTGTGTGTGTGTGTGTGTGTGTGTGTGTGTGTGTGTGTGTGTGTGTGTGTGTGTGTGTGTGCGTGTGTGTGTTTGAATATATGATCATACTAGTCTAACCTGTCAGTGACTAAGTTTAATATTAAGTCGTAGACGACTTCATTCCCGTCAATCAAAAGGGGCGAGCCCCCAGAATTCAGCCAGTCGCGTGTCGTGGCATGAAGAGCACAACACATGACATGGTCTGGTAAACGTTCTTGCCAGACACTACAAAAAGGGAAACACGTGTAGTTCGATATTACTGAAACGTGGGGGGAAAAAAGCAGTAAGTCACTTGACGTCATTTGAGGAAAAAGACCATTGCGTCAGTCTGTTTCATCTTGAAATCACCCCCTTTTCAATAAAATGGCGCCATGGACGTACTGTGTTTTCCCAATGCATGGCAGAGTAAAGGGGTGGGGCTTTGGGTGGGGGTGGGTGGGTGTTTGGGTGTTTAACGTCCTTTTCCACCACATACGGGTGATATCAAAGACAATGAAAAAGTCAGCACAAATATTTGGCCCCAGCCAGGATTCGAACTCACGACCCGAGCATTGCAAGTCCAACACACTACCATTCGGCCATCCCGGCTCCCCAGGGCGGAGCTTTGGCCTCCTGGCTTGCCGAGTGGAGTCGTCTATTTATGCATGTCGTCGGTGGCACGTGACGTGACCTACCTTGTCAAAACCGGCCCACGATTTCAAACTCTCGCACGAGACGAGACAGTACGTTAGTTACCGTGATTTAGTTTTGGAGGCGGTCCTAATGGGAAGGTTATAGCGGAAAGAGACAGCTACCCTAACTGAACGCTCCACCTGAACACCATTCAATACCTTGTCGCCCAAACCTGCGTGCAATTTGAAATATATCGTACTAGCGGAGACAATATGTTGCTGGCTTTTGGTGTTGGAGGCGTTCCTGCGGAATGTTGGAGCGCTGGACTTTCAATGCTCGGATCGTGAGTTCGAATCCCGGCTGGGGCCAAATATTTGTGCTGGCATTTTTTTCTCCTTGCACCATCTTTTATATCACCCTTGCACGGTGGAGAAGGACGTTAAACTCAAAACACCCAAACACCCTTTGGAGGCGGTCCTACTAGGCAGGTTAATGCTGGACGAAAAGGGAACTACCCTAACTGGCCACTCCAGCGGACCATTTTCCAATTCAGACAGGCTGCTAGGTCGGCGTTGTGTCGCACCGAGTGTGAGACGAGCTTTAGCGAGTGCGCAGGTTGTTGTTGACTGCACAGCGTCACTGTGGGCGCTGCACTCGGCGCGAGCAAACAGTTACCTCCCCCTCAGAGGACTTTTTAGCGTCGCCCTGACTGCCCGCAGCCACGGATATAGTGTCGCTGTGTGAACCTTGTCCAGAGAAAACGAAAAAAAAAAAAAAAAAAAAATTGTTGTACGTGGGTGGTTAGAGTGGGCGGCTCTCTGGGTGTTACAGATTCTAGACTGTCTGGGGTTCAGATCTCGTATGGCTTCGCTTTGCTTTGCTTTGCTTTACTTTGCTATTCTTGGCAGAGCGTTGGACTGCCAATATGCTCTGGTCGTGAGTTCGAACCCCGACTGGGAGGCAAATATTTATGCTTTTTTTTGTTTTGGTTTTTTTTTCCTCAGTGTCCAGTCTTTAATATCAATCCTTATGTGGTTGAAAAGGGTGTTGAACGGCTGACCAACCACAGAATTCACTTTCTTTTCTTTTCTTTTTCTTTCTCTTTTTGTAACCTCTCTTGATGACTTGCACGTTTTTATATTTACCTAACCTAACCGACATAAGATTTTTGCCAGTGACCTGACTACAGAAATGGTATGTATGGAGTCTATTGATCTCGTAATAATCCTTATTTTTCGAAGAACGAAACCATCAGCCCATTACATCGCGATAACAAGAAAACTTGAACAGAATATCTTCTCTGTCTGTCTGTCTGTCTGTCTGTCTGTCTGTCTGTCTGTCTGTCCGTCTGCCTGTCTGTCTGTCTGTCTGTCTGTCTGTCTCTCTCTCTCTCTCTCTCTCTCTCTCTCTCGTAATTTGTAATCACTCTGTGATCTGCCGTCGCAAGGTTGCTATAAATGAATATTTACTGATCATACTAAAAGTATATCATGTCAATGCTCAAAACTGTTTCCTTGTATCTCCACGATACCAAATAAATCTGTTTGAACCAATCGAGGCAGCATCGGCATTTTCACCCGCCATTTTGTGATACCCTGCCCCCCCCCCCCCTCCTCCCTCCCTACCACGTGACCAGGGTGTATGCACGCGGCCCAGCCTCGAGTGTACTATCTAATAGTCTCTTTGTCAACCACTTACCTTGCTGACACGTCTCTGTTATTCCTGTCAACGATCAAGTACTGTCTAGAAATGCTTCCATGCACACGCGAAATGTGGCGTCATGAAAGAAGGTGCCATACAGCTGCAAATGTTAACAGCACGTTTTCTCTTCTTTCCCCCCCCCCCACCCCCCCCCTTTTTTTTTTTTTTTTTTCAAAAGTGCTATTACGGAGAAAGATAAAAGATCTTCAGGTTTTCGCTTTCAAAAACCGGGGACGCTTTTTTTTTTTTTTTTTTTTTTCGCCCTCTCGTTTTGAACGAGTTCATAAAAGTATTCTCACAAATCAAGTCGTAAAAAGCTTGTCTGTTTGAAGCGGGTTTGTTTGGAGAAGAAAGAAAAAGTTCCACGCTGTGACAGCCCCATGCTTCGGCCCTTTAGGTGGCAGGGTGGTTTCACCGTGCCTGCACACGAATCGGTAAGTGAGGTATTTAAATGCAGCGTAATGCGGGTATAATTTTATGCATCCGCACTGTCTGGTGCGAAGAGTTTACATAAGATGGGATCGTAATCTACACGGGGTGGTTAGTGTGTGTGTGTGTGTGTGTGTGTGTGTGTGTGTGTGTGTGTGTGTGTGTGTGTGTGTGTGTGTGTGTGTGTGTGTGTGTGTGAGTGAGAGAGAGAGAAAGAGAGAGAGAGAGAGCGCACGAACGTGTGTGCGTGTGTGTGTGTGTGTGTGTGTGTGTGTGTGTGTGTGTGTGTGTGTGTGTGTGTGTGTGTGTGAGAGAGAGAGAAAGAGAGAGAGAGAGAGCGCACGAACGTGTGTGCGTGTGTGTGTGTGTGTGTGTGTGTGTGTGTGTGTGTGTGTGTGTGTGTGTGTGTGTGTGTGTGTGTGTGTGTGTGTGAGGGCACGAACGTGCGTGCGTGCGTGCGTGCGTGCGTGCGTGCTGGAGGAGAAGGGGAACGATTTGGGGTGGGGGCCCGGATTGGGGGAAGGAAGTGGTTTTGTATTTTTCTTGATTTTGAAATGATGCACTCGACAAGACAGCTGAATAGTACCACACAAGACCCGACTGCAAATAAGCCTGACCTAAACCTGAAACTATTGTGATCTGTCTTGTTATTCCTGATTTTCAAATGATATCATAATTATTGCAGGATTTAAAACATAACAAAACAGAGGCCAAAAAAAAAAAAAAAAAAAATCATAAAGAAGAAGGCGCTCTTTCCTTTGTCCGTCAGATTTATTGGCAGACACTACCCGCAAAAACCGAACGAAGTTATAGCTAAATCAAAAGCAATGTTGCTTCTCAAATTTAGTAGTGATGCACCGTGCCAGTGAGTTGGGCTACGAGAATGACCGAAGCCTGTAGGTGGCCCAAGCTTATTCTCGAGACGATATGTCCTCAAACTTATTGATGATGGAAATTGCCGCCATGTCTTCAGGGGACGTAACCCCTCCCGTCAGAGTCACCGCCCCTTGTGGCGTCGTGGACACATGTTCGTAAGTGGACGGTGGCGCCCCCAACACCGGAGCGCGTTTACCGACTGCATGTTTGAGGGGTGAAAGGTAAATTTACCGTCATCCAGGCGGTATGGTAAACCATAGGTCTTCTGCCGGTGTAACTCTGGCTTTTTGTACCCCTCTATCAATGTGTTTCACTCAAATAACTGGGTGTGTTTCACTCAAATAACTGGGTGCGTGTTGACTGTGGTTTCTTTCAGTTGATGTCGACAGTGAGCTTTGCTTAAACTTTACCTTTGAATGTTCTGGACAAAGTATGGTGTGTGTGTGTGTGTGTGTGTGTGTGTGTGTGTGTGTGTGTGTGTGTGTGTGTGTGTGTGTGTGTGTGTGTGTGTGTGTGGAACCCTGCAATTGTGCGCGATTCACGATCAGTTGTATCACACTCGTAGTAAGGGCTTCGAAAACTCCAATGAAAGCCAAAAATGAGGTACACTTCACGCTCATTCTCAGCTGTGCAGAGCAAAGTCATGGGGGACAAAAAAAACAGAAAACCTCTGACGGGTTATATTTCACGTTGAAAATTCAAATTATAAAAGGCAAAAGGGATCTCAGGTTGATGTTGTGAGTTCCGAGAACAAAATACTATTGGTAACGTCACGGTCATGTAAAGGGGTAGTGGAGGGGGGCATTTTTACCTCACCACCGGCTGAAGATGTCGTCTGCGGTTTTGGAAAGTCACCATAACATGGAGGAGAGCCCATCGGCGTGCTTGGCGACTCTCTTGAGAGCGTTCAACGTCTCCATTTCAAAACAAGCGACACCGTGAAACACCACCAGCTTGACTGAGCAAACAGAAACGAGGCTAGCGCCGTCACGTGGTTTCCACTCCTACGGCTTATTGGGCGTGCGCACGAGGGAGACACCATCTGGATCATATGACTGTCAAAGATAGTTGAATTTTGTCATAAGGGGCGAGGTGTCATTGGCTTTTCATCATGGAGTGTTTTCATTCCTATCTCCTTGTTTGCTCTCGGCAACATTCGGCTTTCTTCGGTGACGCTCGGGTCTCGAGACAGGAGTGTTCCGTTGCGTCTAGGTCGCCCTGGAGACGAAAGACGAGAGAGGTCAAACAGGCCTGTGTTGACCCTCGTCATTTACCACAACACCCGGACCCGCCGGCTGGGACAGCCCAGGGTGTAGAAATCTAATTTCAAGGCACACCAATACAGGAGCGGTTGTTTGCTCCTGGATGTCGGTTGTCTCCCTTGCGGCTTTCTTGGTTATTAAAAATGATAATGTTACCCAAGGCGTTCAGCTGATTCTAGCTGATTCTGACTAGCAATTACCAGATGAGCTTGACGTTCTAGTAGCTAATAGATTTTTTTTCCTTTGCTCATATTCTCGTGTGTGTGTGTGTGTGTGTGTGTGTGTGTGTGTGTGTGTGTGTGTGTGTGTGTGTGTGTGTGTGTGTGTGTGTGTGTTTCACTGAGTTTAAATGTGTAACTTGTTTCTACATTTTCCCCCTATATTCCTGTAGCTAATAGATTGTTCTTCCGTTGCTCATATTCTCGCAGTTTAGCAACGGCAAGTTCGAACAAACCTGCCAAAACTTTTACTGTTGGAAAATAAAGATTATTTTCATTGTCATCGTCATTGTCCTTTGTAGGTTTTTTTGCTGACTAAAAATCAAAATTGAAACTGTGGATGGCGCAATTTCTTTTGCTCACTGTCATCTGTTAACCAGTTACTGGGGCCAGTGGAACAAGGACAGTATTTTTGCAAATTTATGGTTGCTTCCCATGCAACACTCTTTCCGCCTTGAGGACAGAAAGGTCTACAATACCTCGCAAAAACTTCCCGATTCTCGATGTCAAACAGTTCATGCATTTATCTGGTACGGGTGAACACGGCGATATTTGTATTTAGCCTGAGTCATGCAAAGAAACCATCTTGGAAATTACATTTCTTCAGTCCGGCGAGGCGTAGGGACGCAAATTGCGCGTGGGGTCAAGTGAATTGAAAAAAAAAAAAAGGATAGGTACTGGGTGGCGCTGCACCGCGGCGACGCGCTTCCCCCGGGGGAAGCAGTCCGAATTTCCCGAAAGGGATAATAAAGTAGTAGTTTAAAAACAAAAACAAGTGCAGTGTTTGTTTGATTGACCTGTTTTGCCAGTGTGCTAGTTTGTAGTGATTTTTGTTGTCACAAGAAAGCGCGATTTTTTGTGATTTTTTTATTTGGTAGGGCAAGGTGCATGCCAGGGGGTAGCTAGAGGAGGCAAGCTGCCAGTGAAGCTGGGACTTTTTTGCGCAGAAGAGAGGCAACGTTGACGTGAGCGGATTTGGGTGAAGTGGCTTTCTGGCCTAAACAGAATGTAAACTAGCTTTACTCCAGTGAGGCCTGAGCGGAAAAGAGACATTCAAATTTCCAAAACTCCCGTCAGGTGCGTACCCTTGAATGGTCTATGCATGGCAATTTTTCGAAGATCGAAGCATTTTTAAGGGTGACTATGATTCCTGAGGCTAATAAGGAATATGTACATAGGTATTTTGAGGCCTCGTGCACTTGTATGGTTTGACCACATACAACGTCCATTGCCATGAATGAAAGAAATCGGTTTAGTCTGACCTTGGGTAGGTGTGGCGACCACTGGACAAAGCACTGAGTGAACTTTGGAAGACTAGCGCCAGATCTAACTGGCTTAGAGGTGTCGATATAAACACGGCCAGTTACTGACTTCAGAGGCAAGTGGATGGCGATCAAAGCCGCGCGAGTCAATCTTCACACAGGACGTTAAACAGGTAACAAGGCTTAGAAAATAAAGCCATGGGTCCGGGATAACAGAGAGAGAGAGAGAGGCCCCCCACTCTCCTTAATTCCCTCCAATCCATTTCAGGGGGCAGCCATCTTTGCTCACGCACAACTCGATGCAGCGTTTATTGCCCTGTGTTTTGCGGCTGGGTTGCGTTGCGGAATTGTCTGCGTTTTAATGGGTGTTCCTCCAACTTTGAATCGCGCACTTTGAGTTCTCTCAGCCCTGTATTTGGAGCGTGTGAAGGAGGATTTCGACGGGATTAAGAAATTGCATGTGGTTTAGAGCCCTGGTCGCTGTAGGTCCTTTCAGATTCCGTGACGACGGATTTCGCTGGGTGGAGAGAGCTTTCAGATCTCGCAATATACGTATTGTATTGTCGTACACGTCAGGAGCGTTGCAGTGAGCATGTTAAGCTCGTCTGACAGTTTCTAATTCAGGTTTCTCCGTGAGAAAATCGTGCTCCGCTGTCAGTTGCTTCTCACTTGAAATCAACAGGGATTTTCTGTCTGCTGCTGTGTACTAAAAGTTGAAATGGAAACGCCCATGGTTTTTGACACCCTGTCGAGTTGATTTCTTTCTCTTACTTCACAGTCTTCTTAATGTCATGCACCTTAAACATAACAGCAGCATATCAAAACACTCCATTTCAGCTGACTTCCCACGTGCTCCGGGGAGCCGGGGTGGCCGAGTGGTAGAGCGCTGGACTTCCAATGCTCGGAGTTCGAATCCCGGCTGGGGCCAAATGTTTGTGCTGGCTTTTTCATCGTTGCCCCGTCTTTGATATCACCCGCATGTGGTGGAAAAGGACGTTAAACTCCCAAACACCCACACACCCTTCCCACGTGCCCCGTCGTGAATATCACTCTTATACGGTGGAAGGTGGGTGGGTGTTTACGCGTTTAACGTCCTTCTCCACCACATAAGGGTGATATCAAAGACGGGGGTAACGAGAAAAAGACCAGCACAAATATTTGACACCAGCCGGGAATCGAAATCTCGACCCGTGCATTGAAAGTCCAGCGCTCTACCCTTTGACTGTCACGGCTCCCCAAAATAGTGCATAAGGACGAAAGATGCCAACCATCCAGCCAACCAGCCAGCCAACCAGCCAAGCAACAAAGCAAGCAAGCAAGCAACCGACCAACCACTGGTTCCTTCAGTCTTCCCACTCCAGCCAAAATCTCCAGTGTATCGTTACTCAACTCCTAAAAGCTCATGCCAAACTCACATTTCTGCTTAAACTCTTCAGATCACAAGAAGCCACTTCGAGCCAGTTACGCAATCTACAGCGGTCTTGGACCTAGAGGAGAAAGGCCCACGCCTTACGTAATAGTGGCTTGAAGTGGCTCCTACAGGTGCGCAGTGGCTTGTTCTTTTTAACAAGTCTTATCATATCAGGGGGATGGTCATGCTCGGGTTCTTTGGAGTTAAGTGAAGAAACAGGCGGGTGGGTAGGTGGGTGGGGGGTTGGGGGTTTAACATTCTTCTCCACCACATACGGGTGATATCAAAGACGGGGCAACGATGAAAAAAGCCAGCACAAATATTTGGCCCCAGCCGGGATACGAACTCACGACCCGAGCATTGAGAGTCCAACGCTCTACCGTTCGGCCGCCCCGGCTCCCCAAAGAAACACGCACTCCCATTTTATTCGGTACGCACTTAAAGGGAATACAGCACGCCACAAAATGAATACACGTACTATATGCACGAGAAATCTGGCACAGAACCGTCGCTTGAAAAGATTTATGCGAAGCTGAATCATTCAGGTGACAGAAAAGATGTGCATTTGCGCGCACAAGAACGAAGCGAACCTTACACACACACACACAGACACCTTTTGCTTTCTGCCAGACTGATGCAATGTAAAACGGGCACTTCCTGGCACCATCACAGAAAAAGATAAAAGAACATTTTGAGATTTAAAAAAAAATGACATTAAAACACCCCCACACACAACTCTTCTGTCCCTGTGTGTAACCAGATTGAAAGGGCGAAAGTGAAAACTGCAGTGCAGCAAAAAAGGCATCGCTTAAAGGGGTTAGTACTAACATTTTTATGCTTCTGAGCACAAGTAACGCACGTTTTTGACTCTTTTTCGGTTTTGGCCCTGTATTAAAAAAATCAGGCAAGATTAAGAGTTCCATGACGGCTCTTCCTGCAGCAAACACGAGTATAATCAAAGTGCAACACTCCCACTAAGCCACATTTCAATCCACGGAGATATAATATGATTATGATTTGTGTGTGTGTGTGTGTGTGTGTGTGTGTGTGTGTGTGTGTGTGTGTGTGTGTGTGTGTGTGTGTGAGGCCACTGATGCACATCCCAAAATTATGTAATAATAATAATAATGACAGTACTTATATGGCGCTATAACATATTAGTTAAGAACAGTTTTAAGCGCTCAAGCAAAAAAAGTGAATAGGACCAAATATATACAAAAATTTACACAGGGCACACACACACACACACACACACACACACACACACACACACACACACACACACACACACACGCACGCACGCACGCAGACCAGAATAGTCAAGTGGTGTTGTGGGAAAACAGCAGAAAACAGGTGGGTTTTTGAGGTTTGTCTTGAAAGTTTCAAGGGAGGGTGCTTGGCGGAGTGAAAGAGGGAGAGAATTCCAGGCTAGAGGACCAGTGTAGGAGAAAGCTCTAGTACCAGCGGTGGAAAGTCTAGTGCGGTGAATTATGAGGGTAAGAGTGTCAGCTGAAGACCGGACGGAGCGTGACGGAATGTAGATTTGGATCAGTTCAGAAAGGAATAGAAAGTAGGAACTGAGTTAAAGACGGGCCAGAAATGTTGGAAGATGTGTCTTTAAATCATCTTTTACAAAAGTCAAGAAGCCACAAATAGAGAGCTGTCATATTTATAATGTCTGTGTGAGCGAGACGCACTTACTCACCGTCGGAACACTGGCTTACATTCTCCCCCTAAAGCCTCGATGCGTTCCAGGGGGTCGTCTCCAAAGTGGAAATGTTGGATGTGAGTTTTGGCACTGAGTGACTGGGGATCGGGTCAGTGCAGTGCTGAGTACATTGTACGTGTAGATTGCTTTTAGTCAAGTTTCACGTGCATATGACTGGGGCCTCTACAGGTCACGAACCGCGTACATTATCGCACAGGTGATCATACCAGTTTGATGCCAGAAGGATTTATTACTTCGTCTTCATCCATGGTGTAGGAAGATGTGAAACTGGAAATGTCCAGCCTACAAAAACTGGAAATAAAAGCAATATTAAATTCCGAAACTGTAATTGCTGAGCTGGTCCTTCGCACCACGTGATTGCAATGCGTTCATGTCCAGTGTGTGTGAGAGAATGCGCGTGATTCACGTGAGCGTGCGTGTTGGGTTCAGTTTGCGACACTTTAAGCCGATTCATGAAATCGGGTAAAGCGTCTCTAATATGACGATGACGATGACGACGACCGACAATGCTGATGATGATGATGACGATGTGCAGACTACGTCACACACTATTTAAAAATGCAGTTGCTAAGAAAGTCACTAGTGAGATCTGGAAGCACCACTGAAGTTTGATTTCGTTCTCTTGTCGATCTGGGGAACCGGGACAGTCGAGTGGTATAGAGCGTTGGGCTTTCAATGCTGGGGTCGTGAGTTCGAATCCTGGCTGTGAGCCAAAACTTCGTGCTGACTTTTTTCCTCGTTGCTTCCGTCTTTGATATCTCCCTTATATGGCGGAAAAGGACGTTAAACCCTTGACCACCCTCCCACCCACTCTTGTCGATCTGTACTAATGTCTAATAAACAACCACAGAAAAGCATAATGAAGAAACCTTCGTCTTGTTCTGAGGAAAAGCTACTTCTTTGGATTGGTTAGTTGGGTTTAACGTCCCCCGCCACAAGATGTGATTGGAGAAGGACAGGTTGTGGAGGGGGAAAGGGACAGTTTCCCTGACTGAACAGTCCAGCTGAACACTATTCAAGCTATCCAGACTGCCAGATCGACCGCACTGGACTGTCATGGACAAGTTACACAAAGAGGTCCGCTTCACACAGCCAGACAAGACGGACAACGTTTTGGGGTAAGCAGAGTTTCTACTCTTTTGTGGGTTGTTCCATGTTTTATGTGTAGGGGAGCCGGGATAGCAGAATGGTAGAGAGTTGGACTTTCAATGCTCGGGTCGTGAGTTCGATTCGTGGCTGTGGCCGAAGATTTTGTGCTAGTCTTTTTACTCGTTGCCCCGTCTTTGATATCACCATTACGTTGTGGAAAAGGACGTTAAACTCCCCAAACAAACACCCGGCCACCCTATTATGTGTACTGTATCTTTACCGATGAGCCCATGGACAATTTTATGAGTTTATCGTACAATTAATTTATAACGAATTCAATTGTCCTTGGGGAAAAACCTGGTCGAAAGAGACACATTATTGTGTTTCACGACAAGATCAACCTCGCTCCAGGAATCATCGCTGTTCACGACTTGACACGACAGATGGAGGCACCTGTAAGCCACCGCGGACCCCCTGTCAGGTAGGCGGGTGGGGATTCTAGCAGTGTGTAGAGAAGTGTGAAATTAGACGCACACAACAAGGGCTGATCCCTGGGGAGCGCTGAAGCGATTGAAGTGGCTGGTGTGAATGGAGATGAAAACACTGGCCCTCCTCGCCGCCCGCTCTGTTTATTATGCCTTCTCTCACTCCGTAAATTTGTTTTTCAAATTCTAATGTCAACATGTAAGCTTTTCATTAAACCTGTCTGGCCCGGGGCTTTAAGCTTTCGCGCCTTACTGACTGAAGAGTCGGGGCACCTGGTGCAGGGGTGACAATCGACAGGTTTAGGCCTATTGGGACACTGCTAATGCCCTGTCATCCTACACACAGGAGCGGGGCATTTTGCCGTGGAGACAAGTCGTGTTTTGCTCATGATTGGAGTTCATTTACCCCCCTCTTTGAGGGTTCATTATGTGTTTGAAATGAGCTTGGCGCTGTGGTGTATGAAGGCAGGACTGTGAGGTGTGGTGCTTTCTATGGGTGCGGGCTGTCTGTCGCCTGGCCACAAAGAACATTGTGAAAATGATCAGGTGTCTATAGAGTGTAGTGTCTGTTGCACTGAAAAGGACACGAGGAAACAAGACGAAAACGAGTCTAATGCACACACAATGCATGTTCTGCGTGTGAATGCACCCTGCAGTATCAATTCAAAACTTAATCTGTTTTCATTTCTTTTTCTTTCTTTTTTTTTCCCGGACGGGGTCTTTTCTCGATGGGTACAGATCAGTGCTGCTTGATCGCCAGGCCATTCTTCCGCGAAGGTGAAAGGTCAAGGGTGTTAAGGTCAAGGACGGGATTTGACGGGAAAAACTGCCTGTAGTTTAGCCTTCATACGCAAGCAAACACCCACGGGCCCACAGTATGTCTGAGAAATCTCTCCATAACGTCGCTTTCGGCTCATAATGATAAAGGCCGTTTCACGCCTTTTCAGTTTGTTAATTACTATCTCTTCCTTTGTTCTTTTTTTCCCCCTCATTTTTATGTTGTTTCCATAGTAATGGAAACAACATCATAGGACGGGCTAAATTTTCCACGTTCATGGGCAAGCATCTGTGGTACAAACGCACGTCACTGCCGATCTCCCGCAGAGACGATTTTGCAAGTGTAACTCTGACAAAACGTGCGTCATCGATGCTGACATGTACGGTGCCCCGAACGCGCTTCTCCTCCTCAGTGAGTGCCGTCTGTGCGTATGTGTGTGCGTGCGTGCGTGCGGCTGTGTGTGTGAATTGTGTCCAGGCCCGTTTCTTCGAAAATACTCAACCGAATGGCTTCAAATTTGGGGTATCCAAATATATCAAAATGTAACATTAGAGGAACCAAGCGTGTGATGATTGCTTAAGTGATTTGGGAGTTATCGCCCTTTTGAGACAAGTTGGTTGTCTTTCGTGTACAGGCGTAATATTTATTTAAATCACTCAATTTTTTGGCAGTAGATAGCTTGAATACGGACTCTGAACAGAGTCACTACTAGAAAATGGTCGCTCGTATAGTTTTCATGTAAACCGAGCCTGAGTTGACATTGCATGTGAACCCAGTTCAGATGCCTATTTCTCAGAAAATACTAAACCGATCGATTTCAAATTTGGGGTTTCTGAATGAATCAAGATTGTTGAATAGAAGGCCCGATCCAGGTACGATTGCACACATGATTTGCGAGTTATCGCCCTTTTCAGAAAAAGTGTCTTTCTGGCGTTTAAAGGCTCTCCATTTTTTGGACATAGATAGAATGAATACGGACTCTCAACTAAGTGCATTTTGGAGGTTGTCGCTTTTATACTTTTGGCGTAAGCCGTACCTGATGAAAGTGCTGGTGAACACACTTTAGATCTCAAAATCGCTCCTACTATACATAGATAATGAGCCTGGGGTGCCATAAAAAATATACAAAAGAATTAGAAAAATTCACTGCAGCCGTTATCGTCAGTTGACTCGAAAATTTGTACTCACAGCACATTTCCTCTGCAAGCCACACGCCTCACAAACATCGAAGAAGAGACGCACGCGCACTGACGTAAAGTAAGTGCGTCATGTTTGATTGACGTGATGCTGTTTTTTCTTGGGGGTGTCTCGCCACTTTCTTTCCGAATTCCTCTGTTTGGAGACGTGGTGTATTTTACTTCTACTATGTCGCCATCTTCGTGCAATCGCAGAGAAGACACGGGATACAACAGAATACAACTCCAATACTTTATGAACAGAATATGCACGGAGAACAAATTCATGAAAGAAGAAGAACCCAGAACGCTGTGCAGGGCTGCTTACGTACTGAACAGGTCAGATCTAGAACATTCCTCAACTTACTGGAAGGTTCGATATCTTTCCAAGGTGACGTAATCTACTGACGTTACTGCACCAGCATGTTCTGGGATGGTCTAGAAATTATTTTGCATCGAAATGCAGTATCTTTTCGCGATCTCTACAACTTGACATGTGGAAAGCGGGAATTTCAGTGGGTTTCGTTTTTGCCACTGACTCACACTCAGAAGCATAATGTGTGTGTGTGTGTGGGGGGGGGGGGGGGGTGCGTGCATGCGCGCGCAAGCGCGCGTCTAAGGCGAGAGAGAGAGAGAGGGTCTCTTCTCCGATACATGTACCAGTAAGCAATCGTCTGTCAGTCAGGTCTGCGGGAAGTAACTCTGTCAAAGGGGAACGACTTTATTACAAGAATTCATTCACCCATGTAGAACCTCGCATACGCCAAAACGTTTGTGACGTCAACCAGCTAGGCGAGCTCACACGACCTCATGTGTTTGGGTTTTTGCAAGTGCATAGAGGCACGATAAGGGTTTTCAGTACTTTCTTTATGTCAGCATGCTAGATGTCAGAGAGCTTGCGTTCCGGCGTGTGCGCGCGGGCTGCATACATGACACAACGACTACGACTGTGACTACAGCAGGTCATTGAATGGAAACAACATATTGGGCTGGTGGCCATCTTGTTACTACATTTACAAGGGGATTTGGTCTACTGGTTGAGGTATTCGACTTCGGATCCTGAGCAGCTCGCTTTGAATCCCTCAGTGGTGGGCAGGAATTTGGAAATCGAGTGAAAATCACGTGCAGACTTGTTTACGGTTCCTGCAAGATACGTCTCACATTTTCCCACCACGTCAAACTCAAAGTGTGTCCCCCACGTCAATGGGAAGCAGGGGGAATCGGTACACTAAGCTTCTTCAAGCCGCCACAGTAAGAAGGAGAACGTGAGCATGAGTTTGAAGCTGTGCATGCTTTTGTGTGACAAATATACAGTGGTTGTCCCCCCTTTAAAGCCTTTATGTAATGAGGCCTGAGAGGAAACACTGCCGCTTATACAAAGCTCCGAGGCTGTTTGCGAAAATGAATAGATCTTCCTTTTGGCCATTGCCATCATTTTCGTGACTTTAAATAGTAGAGAAATATGACTTTCTTCGCTCTAACGCTTCCATACCTGTACTACACCTCGATACGACCAAGTCGCTAAAAATAGCCACCGATCAACGCTATCTAGCTGGTGTTCAGTCCGCAAGCAAATGAACGAATGTACGCCTGACAAACGTATTGAGATTTTGAGTCTGTCCAGATACGTGCAACGTGCAGAGTGTTAAAGGCTGTCCAGATACGTGCAATGTGCAGTATGTTAAAGTCTGTCCAGATACGTGCAATGTGCAGAATGTTTAAGTCTGTCCAGATACGTGCAACGTGCAGAATGTTAAAGTCTGTCCAGATACGTGCAATGTGCAGAATGTTTAAGTCTGTCCAGATACGTGCAACGTGCAGAATGTTTTAAGTCTGTCCAGATACGTGCAACGTGCAGAATGTTTAAGTCTGTCCAGATACGTGCAACGTGCAGAATGTTATAGTCTGTCCAACTACATGCAACGTGCAGAATGTTTAAGTGTGTCCAGATACGTGCAACGTGCAGAATGTTATAGTCTGTCCAGATACGTGCAACGTGCAGAATGTTTAAGTCTGTCCAGATACGTGCAATGTGCAGAATGTTTAAGTCTGTCCAGATACGTGCAATGTGCAGAATGTTTAAGTCTGTCCAGTTACGTGCAACGTGCAGAATGTTAAAGTCTGTCCAGATACGTGCAACGTGCAGAATGTTTAAGTCTGTCCAACTACGTGCAACGTGCAGAATGTTTTAGTCTGTCCAGATACGTGCAATGTGCAGAATGTTTACGTCTGTCCAGCTACGTGCAATGTGCAGAATGTTTAAGTCTGTCCAGCTACGTGCAACGTGCAGAATGTTTAAGTCAGTCCAGATACGTGCAACGTGCAGAATGTTAAAGTCTCTCCAGATACGTGCAACGTGTAGAATGTTTAAGTCTGTCCAGATACGTGCAAAGTGCAGAATGTTTATGAATGTTTCAATCTGTCCAGATACGTACAACGTGCAGAATGTTAAAGTCTGTCCAGATACGTGCAACGTGTAGAATGTTTAAGTCTGTCCAGATACGTGCAACGTGCAGAATGTTTAAGTCTGTCCAGATACGTGCAACGTGCAGAATGTTAAAGTCTGTCCAGATACGTACAACGTGCAGAATGTTAAAGTCTGTCCAGATACGTACAACGTGCAGAATGTTAAAGTCTGTCCAGATACGTACAACGTGCAGAATGTTAAAGTCTGTCCAGATACGTGCAACGTGCAGAATGTTAAGTCTTTCAGATACGTGCAACGTGCAGAATGTTAAAGTCTTTTCAGCTACGTGCAACGTGCAGAATGTTTAAGTCTGTCCAGATAGTGCAACGTGCAGAATGTGAAAGTCTGTCCAGATACGTGCAACGTGCAGAATGTTCTCCCTACTCCCTGAGCTAGGTATACATTCTTGCACTCACGGATCTGCCCTCAGAGAGCCAAAGCCGAGAGAAACTTCAGAAACACGCCAAACACATCACCAAGGTTACTTAGGGATTCGACACAACCTGTTGTGTCGTATTTGTCGTAGCAGCTTGGGGCTTAGCAGGAGAGGGGGGAGCTGTCTTTGTTCAAACGGCCTGCCGGTGTGAAAGCAAACGTTTACCCTTTAATTTTTCACCCCTGTCTGGCGCCGGGGAGTCCACTAGAGAGGGAGAAAGTTTGGTAGCGTGTGCCAAGACGTGGGCCCTGACCAAACCCCCGGGCCGACACACTTCGCACATACTGCTTTTGATCGCCGGCTATCTTGTCGCCGCTTTGTGAGCTTTTCCCCAACCTCTGATGCCTTCGGGACCTTCTGATCGATCCGTGTGGTTAGCTGACTGGAGGTGAAAGGTGCGAGATGTGAGGTGTTAGAGATCCAGGGGGAGGCGCACCTTCCCTGTGCTGGTTGTAGATACATGTTTGCGTGGAGAGGTCGTTGTTCCCTGGCTTCAGAACTGGAGGTCTGGAGGTCGAATCCGTATGCTGAAATGTGGTGTGAGGTCGGGTTGTCAACATGGGAGTGGGAAAGGTTACTACATGTAGTAAGGAGTTTGGGGGAGGAAGATGATGTGGAAGTCAGTGGTACGGAGATGTAATGATAATAAATAATAAATCACATTTACACAGCGCACTTCTTGAAAATATTCATTTGCGCATTCACACAACACTCACACGGACATAGAACACACCCTAAAACAGCGGACATTACGGTTACATGAAACAGAAGGCAACTTGAAACAGTATAAGCTTTAAGCTATGATTTGAAATAATATGACAGGGTAGGTTGCTATCTCACACTGGAAGGCAGTGAGTTCCAGACTGATGGGGCAGTAAACCGGAGCTGCGTTCGCCAAAAGATTTCAAATTTCTTTTTTTAATTTTGAGAAGCTTTTCACTGGATGAGCGGAGGGTACTCGACGGATTGTAGGTGCAGAGTGAAGCGGACAAATAAGGCGGTAGGGTACCATCGAAATAATCCCCTTGCCTTCAAGTGGAGGTCTGGGTCTTGCTCCATTTATTGGGCAGGAAACTGCATGGCTGTCCTGGTCTTTTGAGAACTTTATCCAAAGATAAAGTGCATTTTGGTGGGGATGGGTTGTATGTTTCCATATAACTTGACTGCTTCAAATTCAAAAATTCAATTCAGATTCAAGGGTGGGTGGGTGTTTGGGGGTGTAACGTCCTTTTCCACCACATGCGAGTGATATCAAAGACAGGGGCAACGATGAAAAGCCAGCACAATAATATTTGGCCCCAGCCGGGATACGAACTCACGACCCGAGCATTAGAGGTCCAACGCTCTACCATTCGGCCACCCCGGCTCCCCAATTCAATTCAAATTCAAATTAAAAAACACTTTATTGTCCATAAGAGAACAGGTGTAAAATGGAAAATCGTCTTTGGGATCACAGCTCAAAACAAAATAAGAATGAAAAATTAAGATTGTACGTCAATAAAAACAAAATGATATTGGTTATATTGCAGAAATTCAACAAAATCAGAGCAAATTCATGTTACACAATCAGAGTCCAAACATATTATTACAACATTACAAGTCATCGCAGCATTTCATGAATATGTATATTTCAGTGGAAACCAGATCAAAATTTGAGTTAATAGAGGACACTGATGCGACTTGCGATATGAAAGACTCTGAAGAACAAGGAAATCAAAATTGTCCAAAGACAGCATTGCCAATGCACGATGATTAGTTCTCATCTGGTACGTTGTACTGCCATGCATCTTCCTGCACTTAATTATTTCCCCATGTCACACGCAACACTCATAGTCATAGTACGATCACTTACTTACTTACTTCGTGCCCTCTTGCACATAAGGCCAACACCAAAGATGGCCACTCTGATCTGTTCTGACCTGTCTTCTCCAGCGTCCCCCAGGTCAGTTTGTTTTCCTTCGGCTCCTAGTCCACTGTCTGCCTCCTTGGGTCTTCCTCTGGTTTTGTTCCAACGAAGAGCCACCCGGGGTAGTGCAGTTGGGGGGCATCCTGAGGATGTATCCAACCAGCGCCATCTTCTTCACTTGATTTCTGTGGTGATGTTGCAGGTCGATGTTCTGGTGTTGAGTTCTTTATTGGAAATGGCGTTGGGCCAACTTTATAGTACCATTAGTTGAGCTAAATTATCAGTGATCAGTATAAGTGAACAAATAAAAATCACAACACTAACAAACAAGTGAACACATAAACAAAAATTGTTTTAAATCGTATAACGCTCTTTAAGGGGTGGGTGGGCGTGTGTTTGACGGTTTAACGCCTTTTCCCCACCACACATAGGTGACATTATAGACTGACGAGGCAACGAGAAGGCCAGCAAAAACATCTGGCCACAGTCGGGATTCGAACTCACGACCCGAACATTGAAAGTCCAACGCCCTACCGCTCGCCTATCCCGGCTTCATGACGCCCTTGAACGTGTCTGTCGAAAATATTAATTTGATCACGACTAACTTTCCAAACAAAATTGATGATCAGGAAATGATGTCAAATTCCTCCCTCCCTCCCTCCCTCCCCCCCCCCCCCCTCCAGTCTCCCCCCCCCTCCCACACACACAAACACACCCTCCACCCCCTCGCCCCCTCCCCTCCCCATTTCAAAACTACACTCACAACGTTTAGTGGTTTCTGTTCACGATGCAGTTCTCTCCAACCCATGCCGACTTTTGCCACCTTTTGGCAGAACCCTACACCCCCGCGACACCTGACTTGGCGTGAGACAATCGGATTGCCAGTGTTGTTCCGTTCCCAACACCCTCCCCCTTCCTCTGTCAATCACCCCCCTCACCCCCTGTTCCCACTAGTTGTCAAGTTGCTGAAATTCTTGTATACAGTTCGCCAGCGCTCAAGGCTGCGGCTCACACAACCTATCATACGGGCAGGTAAAACAGTCGAGTGCATATCGCTGTTTTTGGAGGTTTGAGGCGCTGGAAAATAGTTGTTAAAACCGGATGCAAGTAAGAGTACTTTCCCCTTCAAAAACAAAACGAAAGAGAGACTAGGACGTTCCAAGGGGAGATACCTGTCTTTGTAAAGGGACGTTATCTTTGATCGACAGATCCCAGCATACGAACCACAACAACACAACAACAACAACAACAACGACAACGACAAGAACAACAACTACAACAACAACGACAAGAACAACAACTACAACAACAACAAAAAGATTGTAAAAAGAGGTTGGGACAGGTTGACTAAAACGCACTGCAGCAGTAACCTGTTTCATTTTGCAATACATTTCCCCCTTGGTTTCTTTCAATTGAACCTAAGCGTTGCAGATCAACTGAAAGAGAGTTCTTCTTTCACAACTCTTGCTCAAGAGGTTTTCGTATGAAAATGTTACTAAGAAATTGTACTGGTTAACACTTTTAGGCGCTCGTCGACAAATGCTTGTCCTAACAGTGTGATGTTCCGATATGAAAATCGTACATTACACGCACGAATTCTAAAACAATAGCTTTCCGGTTCAAGAGGGTCAGGCCATTTACTGCGCTATGCTCCCGACTGAGCGAGGAGAAAGAGGCGTTTGTTTGCAAGGGAAGGAAGGATTCGTTGCTTTTGATGTATATGTAAAGATAGAGCAGACATTTTGCCGCTGCTGAAGGTGTTTGGAAAATGAAATGTTTGAGCAATGTGCCGCTAGGGGGCGTTGTGTCTTCATAACGTGACCATGGTGCGTGGGAGACGCTTCATGCATGACCTCGACAATATTGTCACACGATGGTCGGCCTTTTTTTTTTTTTTTTTTTGGTATGGGATGGCTTGTCGTAGGTGTGTGTGTGTGTGTGTGTGTGTGTGTGTGTGTGTGTGTGTGTGTGTGCGCGCGCGCGCGCGCGCGGTTGTTATTGTTGTTGCTGCTGTTGTTGTTTTGTTCTGTTTGATTTGGCATTGATGTGCAGAGCGGCTGTAGTCTGATAAGTGTTTGTTTGTTTGGTCTCTCTCTCTCTCTCTCTCTCTCTCTCTCTGTAGCGCTGTACTATGTAAACCGCTTCATCAGTATGCACTTCCCCCTGTCTTCATCCTAGACGAACTTCTGAGGTGTCCGCCATATTCCCCCCTTCCTTCATCCTAGGTTCTGAAGGTCTTTGTTGATGGGGTGGTCCATCTGGTGGAAAGAGAGGGGTCAATTATAAAGTTGTTGGGGACACCCACACGGAGACTTAACACAGGGGTGACAACTCCCGCTGTGTCGCCCTGCAGGCTTAGCTCCCTTCCCTGACACATACTCTCTAATCCCGAAGGCCGAGACTCGGAAGTACAGTAGCTGTGTGTCTCTGACACTCCATTCAGTGTAGGCTGGTCAGACACGTGACACATTTCAAAGAGGTACGCAGCGACTGCTTGGCCATTTTGCCGTGTAAAGCTATTTCCCAGTTCCTTAGAGATGTGTTCGCGAAGACCTTGAAAACATCAACGATTCAAACAATTTGTGAGGGAAGGAGAGAGAGAGAGAGGGGGGTGGGTGTTTGGGGGTTTAACGTCCTTTTCCACCACATGGGTGATAATCAAAGACGGGGCAACGATGAAAAAGCCAGCACAAATATTTGGCCCCATCCGGGATCGAACTCACGACCCGAGCATTAGTAGTCCGACGCTCTACCATTCGATCACCCCGGCTTCCCTAGAGAGAGAGAGAGAGAGAGGAAAGAAAAACAAGCCACAGTGTTAGAAAAAGATCAGAAAACCAAAAGGCTCACGCAGTCAGAGGACGACAAACAAAACAACTTTAACCCATACGAAGAGAATTTTGAGTCCCTGTGGTATTACTGTGTAATAACGTGTGGATTACTAAGGCGTTTTTCCCAATTTCGTGTCTCAAAGCGCCGCGAGCTGAACACAACACGCACACGCACGTGAATCACACGCATTCTCTCACGCACCGGACAGCAACACTTTACAATTACGTTGCGCTAGTGGTCAGCTCAGCATTTCGGTTTCGGAATCTAGTTCTTTCCCATTTCTTTTGATTTTTGAGAATCACCATTTCCAAAGCAGAGAGTGAGGAAGCCGGAGTACCCGGAGAGAATCCCCGACGGTCGGCCCGAATGAACGGCGCCACATACTTCAGCTGAGATATTCGAGTGGAACTCGAGCCCTCAGTCTCTCGCACTGCTAGCAGGAGACGTTACCTCTACGCCATCGATCGTATTGTGAACTGAGTAATGATCGTGGTTTGTGATTTCAGCTAGCAATTATTCTTCGGGGCATACTAGTACTGTTTTAATTCCTGCTGTATTTGTCTCCTTTGCATACGAGAGTCTGACTTAGTTCAAAGAATTTCAGTGTAGGTCTCAGATTTTTTTTCCCCAAAAGTTTTGTGTTGTATATCATGAACGCTAAATGCAAGCATCACCAAAAAGTGCCAAAAATACCTAAAGCAACAAATATACCCCCTCCCCCCCCCCCCCCCCACTCCCCCCTCCCCCCCCCCTTCCCCAACGATCCACCCCAAACCCTCCTCCGCCAACCTCCCTTTAAACCGAAGCACTTACTGAACCACTATCTTTAACTCAACACCACGCCCCCAAGCGGCGACAGGTGGTGACGGTCACCATGTCAGAGAGATAACTCCCGGTGGCCCAAATTGAGAGTGGTGTCCCGTATCAGAATCGTTTGTTCACCTCATTAGCTCCGAGCCCGGGGGCCGGGGATGGGCTAATGAAGATGCGGTCAGAGTCAGATGACACCAGGGGCCTTATCAGCCTCCAGTCGAAGCGGTTACAGGGGCAGGAAAATTAGGTTTTCATTAGAACCTTCCCCCCTCTTCCGTTCGCAGCTACCGCACTCAGCGGCTTCTGTTGCGAAACAAATAGTCCAGGGCCCGTATGTAAAAGTCGAGGTTAGGGCTTTTAGTTACGGGCTAGAGTCTAACCTCGAACTAAACTAGCTCCAGGGTTGAATTTTCTGTTGTTTTTTGTTTTAAATCAAGAAGCGGGTCCATTCCAGCAAGGTGCCTAAGCCGTTATAGAAGGATTTTTTTTTTCTTCCTTTCTTCGCTTCCTTTGTTTTGATATAATTTTGCTTTTGGGTTTTTTTTTTGTCCTAGTCTGGTTTAGACCCGTAGCCTAAATTAATAATAATAATAATAATAATAATAGGGCGCCTATCCCCGTGGAACGAGCTCTTGCCGCCTTACAATCTAAAGCCTAAAAAAATTCACTCAATGTACACTACGTAAGAACAATTAAAAAAATAAAAGAGCACACACACACACACACACACACACACACACACACACACACACACACACACACACACACACACACACACACACACACACAACTGGAAAAAAAAACAGGTAGAGACCAAGATTAAAAACCAAGAACAAGTACCAGTGATAACCAAGAACAAGTACCAGTGATAACCAAGAACAAGTACCAGTGATAAAACCAGTGACCAAAATTAACCTCGACTTTTACATACGGGCCCAGGGGCATTCTCTGTCAGTCCTGGTGTAAGAGCCCCGTCAAACACGGTCATTTTTCTCGCCAACCAGCGGTAAAATACACTCCCAGCCTATTAAATCGGACTCGCCAGGGACACTGACGCGCCACGCCGTCGGCTGGCCAGTGAATAGAACACGGTTCTATTGTTTTCCTCGCCACGCCAGTCAATCGCCGCTGACCCGCGCGTATCGCTCTGTGTGTATTGTCCAGCGCCAGGCCGGCGGCGCAGTTCGCTAACTGCACTCTCTTAGCGTGTGACCAGAAAAGCCGTTTGGCGAGCATGCGAGGTCTGTGCAGGCTCTCAGCGTGTGCCATAGCTTTTACTTCTGCGGCGTTGGGATCGTTAACGGACTGTGTAAGCGATGATGGCAGGTTAATTATCGTCGACTTGAGGTAGCCATCGCCCGCTAGAAGCTGTCTGTAGACTCGGCCACGAAGAAAACTGACCTGCAGTTGCAGCCGGCTCTGCCATGGACTGGTCAGCACTGACAGCCGAACGTAAAGATAAGTCAATTGTATTTAATGGCCCAGGATTAGCAAAGCTGACTGTAGCTTGCTAGGTGTACACGTCTCCCCCCCCCCTTCCCCCTCCACCCTCTGGTTCCTTCCCTGATGAAGTTTTAACGTATGGGACGTTAAGCAAAACATGGAAGCAGAAGAAGAAGAAGAAGGGATTACTACTCTTTCTTCCTGTTTTCATCGTACATGGTTACTTTTGCCAATGACAACTTTCAATTTGCATCGTTTTACTTTATATCTTTCTTCTCTTCTGTTTTGTTTGATTGATTGGTTAATTGATTGATTGAATGATTGATTGATATTAAAACATGAGCATACTCTCTGGGTTTTGTTTGTTTGTTTGTTTGCTTGCTTGTGTGTTGTTGTTTGTTTGTTTGTTTGCTTTTTGGTTTGTTTTTTCTTTGTTTTGTTTGTTTGTTTGTTTGTTTGTTTGTTTTGTTTTGTTTTGGTTTTTGGTTGTTTGTTTTGTTTGTTTTGGTTTTTTTGTTTGTTTTTTTTGGGGGGGGGGGTTGTTTGTTTGTTTGTTTGGTTGGTTGGTGTTGTTGTTTTTTGGTTTTTTGGGTTTTTTTTTTTTTTGGGGGGGGGGGTCCTAAATTGGGTTAATAAAGATATTTGAATTTGAATTTGTATCACAGATCTTGGCAAGGAAAGAGTTAAAACCGCCTCCACGATAAAGACTCCACAGCGCTACAAAGCAACAGAAGCCGG
Source organism: Batillaria attramentaria (assembly GCA_018292915.2). NCBI lineage: Eukaryota > Metazoa > Mollusca > Gastropoda > Batillariidae > Batillaria > Batillaria attramentaria. Next base: position 67,535 of record JACVVK020000757.1, read on the forward strand.
ACGGAAACTAGTTATGGCTAACCCACGAGTGATTACTGGAGAGGGGTACCAGGACAAGACGGAAACTGACGATACACCGTACAGGACAGCGAGAGCGAGAAGTGGTTGATGACGCGACTACCCTGTGCAGCCGTGATTACGCTGCCCCGCCCCTCTCATCAGCACGCTTTCACTGGCTTCTTTCTTGTGAGCCGTCTTGGCTGTGCGATGCGGGCGGCATCAGTATTGTACGCGCCCCATCAGGTTTCTTCGTGACCGGAGTTGGCATCACGCCGGTGTCAGGTCTGTGTTGGCCCCCTTGTAAAGTATTGATTGGTGTTAGACGGGAGAAAGAGAGAGCTACTGCAGTTGTGAAGATAGATAGATAGATAGATAGATAGATAGATAGATAGATAGATAGATGACGGACGGACGGACGGACGGACGGACAAACAGACAGACAGACACGTAAATACATGTATGCTTGTATATAGACAGTTCGAAAACTAACTAACTAATCAGCTAACTAACTAAATAAATACTTGTACAAATAAATAAACATATAAATAAATTAACAAATGAAAACATAAATTAATTTACAAATAAATAAATACCGGTTCGGACCTTAAAAAAGTAAGGTCAGTAATTCGTAGATGCCTTTTCTGTTTAATTAATTTGAAGGGAATGGTGTCTTTTCTTTGTCTTTTTCTTCTTTTTTGTGCGTGTTTGTAGTGGGTGTATGCGTATACGTAGGCAGAAAACGTAGGTTAAGAACTCCAGACACGACGGCAAATGTAGGAAGGCAAATTACCCAACCTACTAATTGAATGTCATACTAAATCGATGTTAACGATGCTGTAGATTTCACCGTCTCGCCAGTTTTAGCGACGCCCAGGCACTTGGGAAAGTATTGTTCATACACATATTTCGCATCGGGTTACCGTCAAGTGGGAGTAAAATATGTAATAATGTCAACTTTGACTTGAAAAGTCTGGAGAATAAAATCCACCCATGCAATGCTTCCTTGCTGTTTTGTCGTTTTGTTGACAATGAGCGTGGAAGGTTTTGTGGAATGTGAAACTTTCACTGTTCATGGAAACGTCTCGTAAAAGGGTTATTAATTTCATGTTACGTGTGTCAGGAATCACCTGTGTGGAGCATGTAGGTGTATTGAGTGGAGGCGAAGACTTGTGGTATACATGAAGGCAGTGGGTGTTATCGGTCATGCTCATTGCTCTCTCTCTCTCTCTCTCTCTCTCTCTCTCTCTCTCTCTCTCTCTCTCTCTCTCTCTCCGGCTCTGTGCTGGCCTTTTTCTCGTTGCCCCGTCTTTAATATTACATATTACCCATACGTGGTGGAAAAGGATGTAACACTCCTAAACACCCACCTGTCTGTCTGTCTGTCTGTCTGTCTCTCTCTCTCTCTCTCTCTCTCTCTCTCTTTCTGTGCTTATTATTGATTTTTTTGTGCGCTTTAAATCAATAGATGTGTGTGTGTGTGTGTGTGTGTGTGTGTGTGTGTGTGTGTGCAGCAGCTGCGCGGTTTGTTGTTGTTGTTTATGTTGTTGTTTTTCTTGTGTTATTCCTTAGTTACATAATAGTAATCGATAGCAACGGCAGGTATGAAAACTGACTATCTGACGTCAACTGCCGTTGGAAAATAAAGTTTCGTTGATTCATTGAATCTCTCTCTCTCTCTCTCTCTCTCTCCGTAACATGTTTTTTTTTTTTTTTTTTTTTTGCTGCCCCAACTCGTTGCCAGCTCCAGTGGTGTTCTTCCCAGGTAATGGGTGGAACCCACGGAGGGCTCGGAAGCTGGGGCAATTTTTATTATGCATGATGATGGAGATGAGGATGATGGTAAGATGATGCTATGGAGGTCCGTGTGGTTTGGGACTGCGGGACAGGGCCGCATTCCACGCTTCCTGTCATAAATATCCCGGCATTAACCAGGCCCGGGAACTACGGCACCTGCGGTGCCGGCCGTGTAATCATCCACATCATAGGACGTGTCATACCAAGGGAAGCACCCCCAAAGTCGCACCCGTGAAGTGGGTGAAACTCGGCTGTGTGGCAACAGCCTCCCCATTGGGTCCATAGCACACCCACTCTGGGTAGGAGCCGACCTAGGTAAGGAAAAAAATCCCGCTTGCCTCGGCTGGGACTCGAACCCGGGTCTCCCGGTCCATGATCCGAAGTGCTAACCACTACACTACGGGGGCTCTCCGGAACATTTATGGTACTCGTCTAATTATTGTTTTTCAGGATACAGCTTTCAAGCTAACATGAACAGTTTATTTACCCATGCTAGGTTGTGTATGTGAGTATCATCATCATCATCATCATCATCGTCGTCGTCGTCGTCGTCATCATCATACACTACAGCCGACGAAGCAACCATTAGAACCTTCCAAATCTCAAAACCAAAACATCCTTCTGTAGACCGTCTCCATTTCTTCAAACCTGACTGACAAACACGATGGAGTCATCTCCCTTGTAAGTCGTCACTGCATTTAGCATTACATCCCTTTGACCCGGCGCCTCCTCGCCTTTCATGTCCGACAAATTTGAAGTCGTCTGCCCAGATAACGGCGTCATTACCTGGCGTCCCCCCTACTAGACTCTAGCACGCTTTTCTGCGGCTCGAGGGCGACCAACACTAACTACAGACCCGATTCAAACCCGTAAGAAGCCAGAGTTCTATTACTGAGCGCCGCTTTGATGCCTCGGACATAACCCTCAAGCTGTTGATTCTCTTTCACAAATCTCTCCTGGAGCTGTTTAGTGATAGCGCGGATTTATCAGCTCCCGGCAGCCTATAAAACCAGAGTCGATTAATTTTCAAACAGCTCACGCTGCGATCTGGATGGATGTTGCCTGCAAGAGCCGAGGATGCTGGGAAAATTGGCTGTAGCTCTGGGAAGCTGTAGGTGATGATCATGAGACATTACTCAATGTTACCTGGCACAAGGTGCATGAAAGGAATTGATGCCATGTATTTTGGCAAGTGTAATACAATACTGATCTGGAATCTCCGACGTCGGGCCTCTGGAAGCTCGAAGGACTCAGATGAAACCATTGTTGTGCTCGTATTAGTAAGAATTATATGTCAATAATGATGTGGATTATGCAAGCGCTTTTCCCTAATCGCTTGGCTCAAAGCGCTACGTACTGAACGCAACACACACGCTCACGTGAAGCACACGCATTTTGTCATATACCGGGCGTCAACATATTACAGTCACAGATTCAGAATTTAGCTTCTTTGTTTTGCTTTTGCTTTTTTTCTCTCTCTCCCTCTCTCTCTCTCTCTTTTTTTCCTTTTTGTTGTTGTTGTTGTTGTTTTGCTGAGGAAGAGGAGTAGGAATCCGGAGTACCTTCAACCCTGTTCCGGGTCCGTCGATAACTCTAGGCCCCTGCGACGGTACGACGGCCAAGTCGGGCTAACCGAGACCGAGCCGAGCTAAGTGATACCTAAGAAGGAAAAAACAAAAATACTCGGTGACAAGGAAAGTGGACAGTTGCGAACAAACCCTTCTATAACGGCAGAGGCACCTTGTTGGAATGGACCCGCTTCCTGATTTAAAACAAACAAACAAACAAACAAACAAAACCCAAAATTTAACCCTAGAGCTAGTTTAGTTCGAGGTTAGACTCTAACCCGGAGCTAAACTCCCTAACCCCGACTTTTACATGCGGGTCAAGATTTCTCAGCTCCGTCCATTTGAACTGAATTGTTTAGAGTGATCTGGATCCATGAGAGGCTGCGTTGTAACACCCAGAGAGTACAAAGCTACAGGCTCCCAGTGAGGAATCCGCTGAGCCATCGGGGCTAAGCACGGTCAGACCAGCCAGTCAGAGTGGCGGGCCTTTGTTTTCACTACTACGCAAAACCGCGTTCATTAGGGTCTACCTGTGTGTAATTAGTTGTGACTTCGCGTGAGATTAAACCAGTTAGCTGGTCAGGCACACACACAGACAGAGGAGGGTGAGTGAGATGGGTAGGGTGGGCGAGAGGGGGGAGGGGGATTGGAGACGAGCTGGGGGGGGGGGAGGAGAGTCAGTTGTCGGGGTAACATTTGCTACACAGTCAGTGTCCGACAAATTTGTATTTTAAAACTAGGACTGTGAAAAGTTCAGTGTTGACCGTGTGTGTACTAACAGTCTTGCAGATTCCTTTTCAGTGTTTTGCTAAAATTGTAGGGGGAGCCTGGGTGGCCGAATGGTAGAGCGTTGGACTTCTAATGCTCGGGTCAGTCGTGAGTTCGTATCCCGGCTGGGGCCAAATATTTGTGCTGGCTTTTCCATCGTTGTCCCGTCTTTGATATCCCCCGTATGTGGTGGAAAAAGACGTTAAACCCCCAAACACCCTACCACCCACCCTAAAATTGTAGTTTGATTGCTTAGCGGTTTTGCTCATCAAGTTCTTTCCTTTGCAGGCTAAGGCAGTTCATAAGGCTGACCGTCGAACACTTCCTCGATCACAATAGACGACTCCACTTGACAAGCCCCGAGGCCAAAGCCCCGCTCCTTTACTCTGCCACGTAGTCAGTGACAAAAACACAGTGAGCCCATGACGTCATTGTATGGGGGAAAAACGGGGAGATTTCAAGATGAAAGAGATTGACGTAATGGTATTTTTCCTTAAATGGCGCCATTGGACTTACTGTTCCCTTTCCTGCCCAAAAGATGACCAGACCAAGCCATGTGTTATGCTCAATATGCCGCGGTACGCGATTGGCTGAATTCTGGGGGCTCGGCCCGTTTGATTGACAGGAGTGGGGTCGTCCATTGAGGCAGAATCAAAATTCTGACAAGAATGTTCGCAGACTCAGCGCCGAAAACAACAATAATTACAACAACAACAACAACAACAACAACAACAACTCTCTCCGCCTCTGTCGGAGCTGCTAGTCTCTGTATTTTAGGATGTCTCTGCTTGTAGTTCTTGCATTGTATCGCCGCGTACTGAAATAGACGTCAACGCTGCTAACCGCCCAAGCAGTTGCTTTTCCTGGTCAAATCTTCTCGCAATTAGTCTCTTTCTTAACTGGACTTCCGTATAATTAGTTCGTCTTATCGCTGGCGCCGACCACAGGCCGTCCAGGGCGGAGAAGGGGAGACGACTGTGTGGGGGTAGAGTAGTCAAGGGGAGATAGCATCACAACTGTGCTTGTTGTCAATGTTACGAGTTAGAATGCTGGCGAAATACTGTAGTATCTTATTCCAACATCTGGGCCACTCCCTATGGTGTAGTGTTGTTTGTTCGCTTGCCAAAGTATCGAAATATAGGTGCGTGTGTGGAATACAAATCATACCACACGACTTTGTGCTACTACTACTACTACTACTACTACTACCACTACCACTACCACTACTACCGACTACTACTACTACTACTACTACTACTACTATAGATGCTGCTGCTGCTGCTGTTATTACCTTTCCTACTACTACTAACTACTTCTACTACTACTTTTACCACTATACAGAGTATACTTCTAAAACAACAACAACAACAACAACTACAACTACTATTGCTACTGCTACTACTACTTCTACTGGGGAGCCGGGGTGGCCGAATGGTAGAGCGTTGGACTTCTAATGCTCGGGTCGTGAGTTCGTATCCAGGCTGGAGCCAAATATTTGTGCTGGCTTTTTCATCGTTGCCCCGTCTTTGATATCACCCGTATGTGGTGGAAAAGGACGTTAAACCCCCAAACACCCACCCACCCACTACTACTACTGCTACTACTACTACTCAGTACTACTACTACTATATGCTGCTGCTGCAACTACCACTACTACTACTACTACTCAGTGGTCACGATAAGAACACCAGAAGAAGAGAAAAATGAAAAAGAAAATCAGCTACAATTTCATTGTCTACCAGTCACTTTTTGGCAGAGAAAAGAATTTTTAATAATAATAATAATAATAATGAGTATTGTAAGACGGAAGACAAAAAAAAAAAGTCAGAGAATTCCAACGGACATTTAATTACCGCAGAACCTTTTTGAAGCCACGGTACCAAATGCCGAAAAGTGCACATAAATCTTTTCTTGTAGGGAGGCTGGGTGGTCCTGGATGGTCAGCCCCTGAATGCTCCATGTTGAATGCTCCTTCCTGATCTCTCTCTCTCTCTCCCTCTCTCTCTCCTCCCGACTCTAAGACCTCCCCCTCAGACATGGTGTACAGACAGGGCGCTCCAGCGTGTCAGTTTTGGCGAGGCGAATTTTCCGCTCTTTAATTTTCTTTACGAACTGCGCTGCCCTGCCCGTCTACACGCGCCTAATCCTCGTCTTTTGCTGAATTTCATACAGTATGGTGAGCTGCTTGTGTCAGAAATGCACCTACACTATACACATGTTTAGAGGAAACTGACTATTTCCGGTCTCCTTTCCGGCAAAAAATTATGTCAGTGATAACACGCGCCGTTATTTTGTTTGTTTTGTTTGACTGGATCTGGTGCTGCCCTCTTTGGTTGGTTGGTTGGTTGGTTTGTTTGTTTGTTTTTGTGTCACGGATGGATGGATGTGTGTGTGTGTGTGTGTGTGTGTGTGTGTGTGTGTGTGCGCGCGCGCGCCGAGGGGGGGGGGGATTGTTCGGGGGGGGAAGGAGGGAGGCTAACAGCGAATAAGAATGGATTGCTGGGTCAGCGATTGCTATGTTGATTGATTGATTGATTGATTGATTGATTGATTGATTGGGGACTTGTTTCATGAGGTGGAGAATAAATTGAAGAAGGAGAATATAATATCTTGATGACCTAGCGTACAATGTCCGAATTTCTTCACAATTGGGGCTGATTGATTGATTGATTGATTGATTGATTGATTGATTGATTGATTGATTGACAGTGGAAGACAATCAGGACAAATGTCCTATATTTTTAGTCTTGTTACAGCTCTCTACATAATTATGAAGCCTTGTGATGTTATACCAATTTATCATCCATGGCGGCATCTTTTTCTTTGATCTCTCCTGTGTAATAAGTGTCCGTATTGTACTAGTACTTGAGAAATCATGTGACACAGAGCACGACATCACATGACAATCAGGCATGCTTCCCTGCAAAAAGGTTCTTTCTTTCAGAAAGAAAGAACAGAGATACAACCTTTTTGGGCAAAAAACCCGTCGTCATCGATGAGCAAGTACATGTATTACTACTCCTCAGGGAGAACCCGCTCCCGATGTCAACACCATCGACGATGAAACATTTTCACTCGGCATATCGGTGTTTCCAACTTCATAAACTCGTTGTACAAGTACAAAACAACAGTAGCCTGTACCTAGCAAGCAATCCTTACTCAAATTTCGGACAGTTTTAACCAACACTTATCAAAATTCGTTCTCAAAAAGTTCAATCGAGGCTGGCGTCTCGCCGGCATGTATGCTGTTTACTGATTTGGCCGTGTGCTATCGGCGCAGAGAATGGCAGCGGATTCGTGATCTAGATAGATCTCCGATTGAACAGAAGCTTCTTGAATCGTTTGAGTCATGCATGCAGTTATAAAATGTAGCTGCTGGGGGAAAGGTCACTTTAATCGGTGTACATGTACTACAAATATTAGAACAAACACTCACAAAGATTCAGATTTCGTAAAAATCGCAACAGGAAGAACCCCGCTTGAACGCGCCCTAATCGTGCAAAGCGTGAACAGAGCTCTTCAGTTTTGATCGGTTTCGCATTCACCTCCCAAATTTACATTTCCTTGAAAGCGTCAGCATGTTTGTTTGCGTCTTTAGTGGAAGTTTAAAACTTGTGGTTTTGTTTGGATTTGAGTTCATGAGTGAATTGACACCGTCTTGCCAGCATAAAAAGGCGCACTTTATTCTGTCGGCGTAGTGCTCTGCCGACGCACAAACTCGTTCGTCTGCTATGTGCAGCCGCTGTCGACTGTCAGTTTTTACTAGGATAAACGTTCAAAATATACCATAACTGAAATTGGCCCAAAAAAGGATGATAAAGCATTTACACCCCATCAAGCTGTGGGATACCGACTCGTATTTTGATCCAAGACGCAATCAACCCTTCGCTAAAGCTCAGGGTTGATTTGCGTCTTGGATCAAAATACTCGTCGGTATCCCACAGCTTGATGGGGAATAACTGCTAATTCTGACACAAACTGCTTACCATAGCCATCAAAACTCACCCTGCAAGGGAGACAATTTGTTACGGGAGGCGACAGGAACCCTCAGCAAGCCAAACTACTGCGATGCATACTGGCTGGGAGCTGGGTGTGGGGAGTCAAGCAGGATATACAGCAATAAGAAAAGTTTCTAGTCTCGCCACTGGCGGCGCCACCGGCAAAATACCCCTGGCGCCCCCTGGAGAAAGTTTACCCAAACCCGCTAATTCCGGACTAAAGGGAGACGATCGGAGTTTCGCGTTAACACAGCGGCTTTCGCCTTTACACCTGTAGATTCAAAGCACGTGTGCTGTAGGAATCTATAACCTTCAGCATTTGCATGTTGTAATTGCAGGCATGCGTGCTATATATAAGTCAGTGCAGAAAGATCAGCTGTCCTGTATAGTACCAAGGCTTCAGGATTTCATTCCTTGCAAGACGTGCTTGAGGTAGATTCTCAGTGCGCACTGAAAAAAAAAAAAAATCATTTTCTTCATAAATCATGACGCTAAATCGAAGACGAATGTAAAAGTATCATGTATTTCAGGTTTTATCACTGGGTGGGTGGGTAGGTGTTTGGGAGTTTAACGTCCTTTTCTGCCACGTATCAAAGACGCGGCAACGAGAAAAAGGCCAGGACAAATAATTTTATCACTGAATAACTAGGTGAACCAGAGACATAGATGTCTCTGGGTGAACGAATAAATCAAATGAACGAAAATCAGGCAAGATTAACGGTTTCCTGACGTATAATCAAAGTGGAACAGTCCCACTAAGCCAAATTTAAATCCATGCAGACATAAATTAATCATGAATTTGTTGTTGTTGTTGTTGTTTGTTGTTGTTTTGTTTGTTGTTTTTGGGGTTTTGTTGTTTTCTGTTTGTTTGCTCTTTTTTTTTTTTGGGGGGGGGGGGGGGGGTGGTGGTGGTGGTGGTGGTGGTTTTGTTTTGTTTTGTTTTGGGGTTTTCATTATTGTTCTTTATTTTTGTTGTTTTTCTTGTTTGTTTTTATTTGTTTGTTTGTTGTTGTTGGTTTTTTTTTTTGGAAGGGGTGGTGGTGGTGGTGGTGGTGGTGGTAGTGAACTGAGTCAAATGGACACGTAATTCTCATACTCATCTATATCTCAGATTACGTCATCAGCGGCAGAGCTTTGTTTTAATATATTTACCACTGAGTGGACCTTCACGTTTATCAAATGCCCAACGACCCTCTCCCCCCTCCCTCCCTCCTTCCCAGTACTCCCCATTCTACCACTCGCCCATTGTTGTCTGATAATAATTTCTGCTCATGTTTGGCTTATGCCCAGACAGACTGATCTGCTTTGCATGGCGACGACGTGAATCTCGCAGATTACCGCAGAGGATGAGAACAGTCAGGCAGGAGACAAATCACTGACAAAACATAAATTAGACTCTCTCTCTCTCTCTCTCTGGATATCATTTATTCTTTGTCCCCTGCGGGGCATATTCCAGATGTTTATGATAATTTATACGTAATGCCCTCGGACAGCGAGAACGAATGACGTCATTTGAGCATAAGGCTAATAGAACGGCGAGAATTGATGACGAGACCGCACGCAATGATTACACAGTCAGCGGCAAATCGCGGATATTTTATGAGCCCGATTTGCTTGGCCGCGAACTTTATTTGCACTTTGGCTGTCGGTTGGATATTTCATGATATTCTGATTTACGGGTTTGTGTTTGCGTGCACCATCCCTCAACCTGTGGGTGGGCAACGCACCGTTGTGTTGTTGGCGTTTCTCTCTTCTCGTGGCGTTGTTACTGTTTGTTGTTTGTGTGTGTGTGTGTGTGTGTGTGTGTGTGTGTGTGTGTGTGTGTGTGTGTGTGTGTGTGTGTGTGTAGTTGTCTGTTGTTGTTGTTGTTGTTTAATTTTTGTTTTGTTTTTTCCTTGTTCTGTTTGTCTGATTGTTGTTGTTGTTGTTGTTGTTGTTGTTTTGTTTGTTTCTTTGTTGTTCGCTTGTTTTTTGTGTTTTTTTTTTTGTTTTGTTAGCTTTTGTTGTGTGTGTGTCGTTGTTTTTGTTGTTGTTGTTTGTTTGTTTGCTTTTGTTTTTTTGTTTGTTGTTGTTTGTTTTTGTTGGGTTTTTTTTGTTGTTGTTGTTGTTGGGATTTTTGGGGGTTTTTTGTGGCTTTTTTTTTTTTTTTTGGGGGGGGGGGGGGTAGGAACGGTTCCAAGGACAATCTTCTTCTTTTTTTTGTCTTCACCAGGACAGTTTATGCGTGGGCACCTGCGTATGTGGATTGAGTGAGTGAGATAGTGTTAGACTCGAGATCCCGGTATCCCGGAAGGATAAAAAAAAAAAAAAAAAATGTGCACAACCCTCCCCCCCCCCCCCCCCCCCCCCTCCATCAAGTGCCGCCGTCACGGTCTTTAAAATCACGCATGATGTAGATAAAGGACGAAAACGGAAAAGCCTCATTTAAAACTCTTATCCCGTTAAATTGATGCGTGTTTACCAAGTTAAATCAATAAGAACAAAAATAAATAATACAAAAACAACAAAAACTCCATATTCTCTCTCTCTCTCTCTCTCTCTCTCTCTCTCTCTCTCTCTCTCTCTCTCTCTCTCTTTTGTCGTTCGCGCATTCACTCCGCCCTCCGAAATAACGGTCTCCATTACCCCCTGAGCCACCGAAAAACCAAGACCTCTGCCCGGGGGGAAGGGGGGGGGGGTGGGGGCGGGGGGCGGAGGGATCGTGAGATCATCTCAGGAGCGAGGCTACAGAAATGACAGCGAGGCTTGTCGTAAAATGACAGATCTGCACGAGATCGAAGCAGCATCCAGTGTGATTGCGCATGCTCGACCAAGCACGGAAGAGAAGCTCGTGTCGGCAGCCACCATTATCAGCAGGGACCGAGCAGGCGGAGCGTGTGTGTGTGTGTGTGTGTGTGTGTGTGTGTGTGTGTGAGGGGGTGGGGGTGAGGAGGATGGGAGGGGGGGGGTCATTTTCTGGGCCGGTATGTAATAGTCGAGGGTAGGGCTTTTAGCCCTGACTTAGAGTCTAACCGTCTAACCTCGAACTAAACTATCTCTAGGTTTTTTTGTTGTTGTTTTTTTTTTTTTTAAATCAGTAAGCGGGCCCAGTCCAGCAAGGTGCCGTTATAGAAGGATTTTTTTATTTTTATTCTTTTCTTCGCTTTCTTTCAAGATTGTTTTAAAATGTAAATTTGCTTTTGGGTTTCTTTTGTCCGAGTCTGGGTTAGGCCCGTAGCCGTGGGTTAAATTAACCTCGACTTTTACATACGGGCCCAGGTGATGTGATTGTACCTTGGCACAATCGACAAAGCTAGGTTTGCAATTGAGAAACCACACGTTGTACAAACAATAATAAATAAAAGGATTCTGTACAATTTCCCTATTTACTATGGAAATGATCCTAATTAATGAAAAGTCTATTTTCACCACGCTGTACATACTGAAAGACAAGCAAATTGGACTGCAGTTATCGGAAGCTTATGGAAGGGATTAAACAAGAGCGGGTTATTTTGCGATATCACCGTCAGTAAGATACTACGATAAGATTACCGATCAAAGATGACTGTTACAAATAATATACTAGCCAAGACTGACAAATCATTGTTCCGGCCAAATATAGTTGAAGGGGAAAACACGATTCGCAAAGAAAAGGAAAGTCCTAATCTGATGCGACAGTTGATAAAAATAAAAACCTCAGAGAGAGAGAGAGACAGACAGACAGACAGACAGACATGTTCTGACTTTCTGGAGAGGTAGGAAAGTGTGTGTATCAGGTGCAGAGAGAGAGAGAGAGAGAGAGAGAGAGAGTTTCATGAGGCGACCGTGAAACGATTTCTTTTCTTTTCATTTTTTTTTTCTTCTTCTTCTTCTTTTCTTTTCATGACAACTTTTTGCCTTCCCGTGTCATTATATTGGCAGAACTGATTTCTCTCGGTATCAGACGACACTTCCTCCCGTCTTTGTAGCGCCTTCTTTGAAACAGAAAGGACGACATTCGCTTGAACGCAGCTCCACTTCCGGTTCTGCCCGATCCTACTCTCTGCTCACGCTGCCTCGTTCTGAACCTGTCGCCGTTTTTCTGTCCCTACCTCAACGCTCCGCTGTATTCAATCTGTCGCGTCTTTCTTTTCGCCGCCATGCACACTTCCGGTCTCGCGACCACCGCCATTTTATCTTTTCTAGCCGCAACCACAGGTAAGCGTGCAGAGGCCCTGCACGAGGGCGGACCACCTTCCCGTGATGCCCCTCGCGTAGGGCGCCAAATCAAAGAGGTTGAGAGGAATGAGCTCAGACAAAGGCATTATCTCTTTACGAGTGGATGCGCATTTCATTTTCATTATATTTCCTATAATTTGCCGCCTGAAGATTTCGACCTGATCCGGCGCTGGGCGCAATGACTGCCAGGGGGAAGTCACTATGAATATGCACGTCCGGTGATATGATAATTATCGCCCTTGGAACCTGGGGTGACTGCCAAAGGAATGGGCTGTGTCAATTTCTTGTTTGTGAAAAAGAGCGTTAAATTGACGGCTGCTATCCCAGAAGCGCCCGGGCCCGGTGACGTACTGTGTGGCGGCGCGCGCACAATGCGCGAGAGCAGCGAGTGAGGATAATGTTCATTAGGTCTCTCGCTTGACCTGTGAAACTTGTCTTTTCGTGCGCGGGGAAGAAAATTAACATCAATTTGGCGTTCCGCGGTTTACAGTTTCAACAAAACGCCAACTCAAGCGACAATCCACGGACCAAAAAATCTGCCTACAAAATGACAAAGCGCAGGTGTGCTCAAGTTCATTAGTGATTGATTTTTCTGTCATTAAAAACTTCAGACTCCTTTTATTTTCCTTGCACCTTTCATGACACGCTAGGTTTTGATTGATGCTATTGTTAGGACGTCATTTTTCACCGTCATCGTTCAGGATTAATTTCCAAACACCTAAAAATGCCTTCCAGGTGAATATTTTCAACGATTTTGGAGCAAATTATGGCTTCTACTTCGCGATAAAGTAATACGGACTGTCCTCGACCTCTGTATGTTCGATGTACAAAGAACTGGAAAGTGTTTATTATTTAAACCGGATATAATATTATATACTTTTTTTTTTTTTTTTTTACTGATTGTCTTCGAAGTTTCCTTTTTATTTAAGTCTGGCGAAGAAAGACCTTGATTAACCGCGAAATAGTCTTTGTTGCTTGCGCGGTGTTAAGCCCTAACTAACTAACTAACATCTACTCCGCGAAATATTCAAATACAAGTTTTCACCTGTACGTGAACTCTAGGTACAAATAGTCTTGGTCGTCTGCACGTGGTGAGAATCGCAGACAGAAAGAAGTTTAAGTGCAGGACAGTCCTTGAAGAAACAGTTTTAAAAACGGTCGCGATGTCGACAAGAAACATCACTTAATAATAATAATAATAATAATAATAATAATAATAATAATACATAGTTTATATAGATCGCGAGCGCTCCTCTCTAAATTCCAAGGACTCGCTGCGCTTAAAGCACACACACACACACACACACACACACCACACACACACACACACACACACACACACACACACACACATACACCACACACACACACACACACACACACACACACACACACACACACACACACACCCTTTACATCCCCTCTTACATACAGTTTGGCAGTGCAACGACTCATGGTCCACACAGACAGACTCAACAGAGGTTTAACTACCAAAGGCCTGGCGGAAGAGAAAGGTCTTCAGATGGGATTTCAACAGAGGCTGGGATAGTAGCCGCCAACTTCATTTGCAAACAGAATTAGAGCGTAGCCCTTCTTTCTTTTTCGATACATATTAGTGGCCTTTCCTTCACTGTCAGCTCAAAGTTCAAGTTCAAATAGTAGTATTCTACCAGCTAGGGGTATAGAATCGAAAAAGAAATACAAACGGTGCAACATGTGCCGTGCATCTTCTATACATACATACGTACAGACATACATACATACATACATACATACATACATACATACATACATAGTCATACATACATAGTCATACATACAGACAGACAGACAGACAGACAGACGTACGTACGTACGTACAGACAGACAGACAGACAGACAGACAGACAGACAGACAGACAGACGTACGTACAGACAGACAGACAGACAGACGTATGTACAGACAGACAGACAGACAGACAGACAGACAGACAGACAGACAGACAGACAGACAGACAGACAGACAGACAGACAGACAGACAGACATACGTACAGACAGACAGACAGACAGACAGACAGACAGACGTACAGACAGACAGACAGACAGACAGACAGACAGACAGACAGACAGACAGACAGACGTACGTACGTACGTACGTACGTACGTACGTACGTACAGACAGACAGACAGACAGACAGACAGACATACATACATACATACATACATACATACATACATACATACGTACAGACAGACAGACAGACAGACATACAGACATACAGACATACATACATACATACATACGTACAGACAGACAGACAGACAGACAGACAGACATACATACATACATACATACATACATACATACATACATAAATACGTTCATACATACACATGCCTACACAATGCGCACTTGTACAGACACACATACACACATGTACACACCTTCGTACTGTAACATAGTACATACACATACATATTAGGGAGAAGGGATAGCCGACCGGTAGAGCGTTAAGCTTCCGATGCTCTGGTCGTGAGTTCGAAACCTGGCTGGGAGCCAAAAATATTTGTGCTGGTTTTGTCCTCCTTTATGTGGTGGAAAAAAAGACGTTAATCCCCTTCAACCAATCAACCAACCACGGTCACCTAGTTGCTAAATTC